>JAQQRF010000071.1:0-306015 GCA_030523145.1 Trissolcus brochymenae
AAAAAAAAAAAAAAAAAAAAAAAAAAAAAAAAAAAAAAAAAAAAAAAAAAAAAAAAAAAAAAAAAAAAAAAAAAAAAAAAAAAAAAAAAAACAACAACTGGTACAACCGGCTGGTTTCGCGCGCAATCCATCATTATCGGCTGCGCTGCGGTGGACGGTTCGCGCGCATGTACGTGGCGGTTCCTGGCGGCGTGGCAGCGCATCGCAGGGTGTCCTCGAATGATTGGTGCGCCGTGCGCGTGAGCAATGCGCGGCTGTATCCATCGCGGAGCCGTCAGTGTGCGCGGCGCGGAGCAACAGCAGCAGCAGCAGTAGCAGCAGCGGACGGACATCTTGTAGTAGAATTTAGCGGTGTGGCCGAGCGTCGTGGGTGTCGTGTGCCGAGGTGTCTCGCGGTGGTTAACACCCTGGTGTCGCCGTGCGCTCGTGTTCTACGCGATCCGCACCTCGAGACCGATCGTGTGTCATCGTGTCGCGCGTTCGGTAAAAGCGGCAATCGAGCGTGTACCTGTATGCGTGTGATTGTGTGTGTACGGCTGTGAGAGAGAAAGAGAGAGAGAGAAAGAGAGAGAGGGATAGAGAGCAAAAGAGATTGAAAGAAATAGTCCAAGGGAGCAAAAGACGAGAGGGATAAAACGGAGGAGAGCAAAAGAGAGCGAACGAGAGAGAGTGGCTGTGTGTGGCGTTGTGTGTATCAAGTGTGTATGCGCGCAAGGCGGAAATAGGGTAAAAAGGAGAAAGAGGGAGAGAGAGATGACGAGAGAAGTGGAGCGCACGAGAGAGAACGACTGATGGGCAGACGGTGTGCGCGAATGAGACCGATGCGTGCGTTTATTGCGCCCTGGACGTATCCCCTGAGAATCTCAAAATATACATCAAGATTGCGCGTTCACCATTGCGATTCGCGTTAATCGGCTTGTTTGTTTACACGCGACAGGCTCAAAGATCAATATCAACGGCGGCCAGCATTGTGTGTGTACGTGTGTTGCGTCCTAAAGCTGCGAGCCAACCTCCTGATCAGGTGGCACTGACAGCAACCCTCGATATCACCACTGGATCAACTCGGACGCAAACACACAAGTGATCTCGCGCGCCGTCATGTTCAATTGCTGATTTTGCTTGTCATTGCTCAAGGGGATGCAAAGGGGCAGCAGTCTCCGTTAAGGTGTTCCTCAGGTTTACGCCTACACTACACTTTTGTGAGTCCACTCGCTCGAACGGACCTCTGCTGAATCGCGCTATAATGCACGAACGATGTTCTCAAAACTTGCAAACACGATATTGAAAGTGCAATTTCACGTTAATACGACCTCCCAACTGTGAAGCACTTATGGATGGTGCCGCCTAATGAAATATGACGTTCAATGTTTAACGGCCTTTTTTCAAGATCATCGATGACGACGCTGATCCCAGAAGATGCAACATTGATTTTATCCCAACTGGAGCAATAGGCGGGAGCCAAACACCAGACTGATTGTACAGTCTCAGATTACGTTTTCTGGCCTATCCCCTCGGTTGTTTGACCAATAATCACGACACCAACAATTTGCATCCAGTCATTAGGCATCAGTTGATCTTAACATATCGATTGCGGCCAGTTTTATTCCGCAGTGCAATTCAAACTGTGTGCTTACGAGTGTTTTTCTTTTTTTTTTTTTTTTTTTTTCGAGATCGTCGCGGAGCCATAAGTGGTTTGGGACCTGTGATTGGTTCAAAATTGTGGACCTGTGGCGCAAACCCGCGGAATTGAGACAAGTGGTCGGAATCAAAGGCACAAAGTTCGGTGCAGTTGGTTTCAATGCTGCAAACATTTTGCATGTTTTTTTTTCGCACCGCCGTTCATGGTCAAAGCCACCTGGCGTCGATCCGGCGAACCTCCACAGGGGTAGAAAATTACCGGAAGCTATCAAAAATTACATTCCTCCTTATGCAAGATCAAAATTGGTCAGTTTGAAAGCGTGATGATCATTCGAAAAGGGATGTTTGGACTTTTTTTTCCTTAATGAGAACGTCACGTTTCGGAGCAGTTCGAACAGAGGGACGGATGATGCCTTCATGTTGTTGGTTTGAATGTGATTTGTCATTCGGAAAAATTTGATGAAACATGGGTGGAAAGATCAGTCGATTAGATCAGTCTTCAATTGTTTTCTTCAAGATTTTCTCGTTGACACATTTTTTTGTTATTTCTCTTATCGAAGATTGTTTTCTACTGTAAATAAAGAAATGTCGATTTCAGAACATGTTTTTTTTTTTGTAATGTACAATTATCAAATAGACGAGATTCGCTAAATTGAAAAAAAAAAAAAAAAAAAACATAACCCTAATATTTAAGAATAAAAATAGTTACAAATATTTTTCTGGAGTATTTTTGTTGTATGATAACTAAGATAAAAATTCGAGTAACGTCTCAGGTGGTATAAACGTCAACTTCAGAACACATTCAGTTCCAATTATAGTCCTAAAGTTGTTAGTGGTAAAAAAGCAAGTATGACTACAAAAATAAAAAGAACATTTAGATGAACAAATTTGCAGGATTGTTAAGGATGTAAATAAAGAGAAAATAAAAGAACAAGAGACAGTTGCTGCGTAACATCAACATATATTGAACGTTATATTTCATTATCCGCGGGATGAGAAATATTGATTCAGCCTGCGGAACACCTTGATGGCATATATGAATGCATGGTGATGTGCAGGGAGAGCTCGATTGGTTATGTTAATAAAAACAAAAGTGATTTCTGTTTTGGTATCAGCCAGAAGTGCATCCCGCGGCCTCTGATGTACAATTCGGCGAAACGATAATACACGGACCGGTCGCATCGTCTGCGCTTCCGACTTGTGACAAGGTGGCGTCGATAATAACATACGCAAGATAAATCATAAATCAGGAAATATAACGGGCTCGCGTAAGAAGGTGTTTCCCTTATTCCCACCGGCTCGGACGTTTTCCCCCCTCGTGTGAGAGAAAGAGAGCTGCAGCAGTGACAGAGTTAGAGAGGCACGTTTTCGTAAGTGCGATAGAGGCCGGTGTCCGTCGCTATCGACGAAACAGTAACCCGTGCCAGCATGACCTCGAATAACACACCGAAGCTCTCGACGACGGAACGAGTTATTAAGAGTAAGTGTTTGCATTTACCTATGACCGCGCACCTTAGTACACCCGCACTTGTTCGGTCGGTAACACAGCCTTACAAATCTACAACTCGATATACCGCGTTCTCCTACTCTCACAATCAACATCTTTTCATATTTTGTTCGTATTATTTGTTTCTTTTTTGTTGTGTGTGTGTGTGTTTTTTTATCATTCATTGGTATGATGGTTTTGATAGCATTTTGAGAAACAAAAAATTTCGGCCAATTTAATTGATGGAACTTAACGATTACTAAGTTACATATTTTATTCGATTAAATATGAATTTTTTTTATTTCGTGCATACACTTTTTTTGTTCAAATGTTCGGCTGAAATCAATTTTATGAATATTTCATTTTTATTCATTTTTATAATACTCACAAACTTTAACTTATTTACTTTACATCAAATATTTATAGACTATTAAAAAATGCTGATCATTTTTATTTTTCTACTTTTTTTCTACGTCTTTGGTTAGTTGTACATTAGATTTGCAGATTTAGAGTTGAAGAAAAAAACTGATGGAAATGAAAGCAATATTGTGACTTTTTACACAGTGATTTGTTTCTGACTGAGAAACATTAATTAAACTCTGTAATTGTATTTATACCCATTGTATAAATAACTTAAGTAAAAAAATAACTAATCACTCCAAGTGCAACAGATAATTTGTAACGGAATTCGTGCGGAATTCGAACTAAATGTGATGCATTCGTAAGTTTAGTGACAAGGATATGTGAACATTTCATCCATAAGGCAGTGAAAGATATACAATTGCATACAAAATATGACAGAAGAAAAAATGAAATTGTCACTTCTTAGAATATTTGACAATGTTAACAAATTTGTAAGGAATCCGATAAAAAGAAATGATTGAATTGTATATTTTTCATTATACCTCTTTTCATTATAGAAGAGAAATAGGATGTTTCGGCACATATTATTAAAAATAATTAAAATTTCAATTTTGTTTTTCACATAAAATAAAATATTAAAAAAATGTTGACGTTTCTGTTCGATGTATAAACATTCGAGTTCAAAAATTAAAATTTGGATAACCATCAAGCAGTTGGAAGAAATTTGGATTCACAATTTTCCTGAAATCGCAATCAATCGAATAGTTTTTTGCTCCCAGTTTTGCTGGTTACGTTTTTGTTTTGTAGCATCAGTAGTTGTTTATTTTAAAGTCTTATGCATATTTTGTGTCACTTTCAATTTCACGACAACGACCAATCAAAGGTTATCTTTAGACGCGACGAACAAAACTGCTACGTTTTCTAATTTTATTTCAAAGTGGACAAAGTTTGCACGATATATAATTCGCAAATCGGGACAATTCAAAATAATGATTTGCAAAGTACAATGCAATTGAACGGAATAAAATTTGTTTGCAACAAGCGCTGTGCTCCAATTAGAATAAAACAAACGTAGCATGAAATCAATACTTTGATGAGTTACTGGCAGAGTTATTACATCTTAACGATTTCTTCGTAACTACAATAATTTCGAGACTGTCTTTTGTTCCGATCATTTGAATTAGTTACGGGAGTTAAAGTTTGAGTATTACTTCATTTCTATTTTCAGTGCCACCGCAACAATACGTTATTGTCATAAAAGTCAAGTCATGAATTTAGGAATTCACTCAAAAGCGCAGTTTAGCTACATGACATTTAATGTCGCGTCGATTCGCGTCCGGCACAATAAATTAATTTTGTTTTGAGCGTGTCTTAATTTTCTTTCGAGTCAAAATAACAAATGTACGGGCATAACAAACGCGCGAAACGACTTCAATTGGATATTTTCATTTTCAGCAGAGCCTTCCTCAATTCCGTCGCACGTGTCGGCGAGAAAAATTAGTATGCATGTCTTGCGCTCATTACAAAAATATTGTTTCGTTACATAATTTAAAAGTGTGAAAAATGGAAATGCAATTTAAAGATTAGCGATATCGTTCCTTCACGGCGCAGTTTTGACGCTAGATCGCAATCGTGGAAAAACATGTTTAATTTAACATCATACATTTTTAAATTCGACTGATATTTGCATGGCAAAATATCAAGAAAATTTTTCACGCATTTTATCGCGAAAGTGCTCTCTCGCAAGTATAAATACATATCCTGTCAAGTTTTGCGTTTCCATTGAATCATCATCCGAATGATAATTTTGCTTTTTTCCTTTGCAAAATCAGAATCATCATTCATGATTCCGATTCTTGAATCAGAATGCAAAAAGTTCAGCCTCAATAATCAAGTTGTAAATTAAATTCAAGTTTCCTTGAGATAAGCAAACGTTTTTTTCCTTTTTCGAATTCAAGACAAACATTTTGTTCATGTTTCATATCTCAAACTTCAGCCATCGATCATTAATATCAATCAAAACGATTAATTTCTTCAGGTGTTGAATACATAATCAACTTTTTCTTATCAGCTTTATAATTGAAGGTTGGTCAGGAAACCGAACTTATAATTGTTCTCAAGTTTTTTTTTCATTATCAACTGTCTTTTATGAAGTTCGAGTTTTACGTTTCATGCATTAATTATATACCTATATGTGAAATATTGAAGGTATTCAATTAGAAATATAAAAAATAGTAGCATCTAAAAATAGTATTGCATTTTGAGGTAGTTGCAGTGATGCAGGAAAAAAACAGTTGTTTTTTATAACAATGATTTATAAATATTATATTGGCTCATTTATTGATATTTAATGAATAATTATTCAACTTTTCAAATTATTTTAAATATATAATTTGCGATACATGAACGTTTTGACAAAACATTGGCTTTTCGAGTCAATTTGATGAATGAAAAAAAAAAAAAAAAAATCACAGAAATTTCCCATCAGTGTCAGCGCCATCTACCGTGCGACAACGACAGCACTGGCACAAATTCGCATCCAGCGCCGAGATCAACACAATTGATCGACTTTTGCTGTACGTCGTGATTTCTTTCCTCGAATATTTTCCTCTGTAATTGTCGTGCGCGTTGTTTTTTTTTTTTTTTTAACAACTATGATTAATACGGTTTCCATTCGTATCCTCATCAGCATAATGATAAAACAAAATTCTTTCTAAAATTTTTCTTTGCCTCAGTTAAGATTGCAGAATATTTTGCATAACTTCGTTTCGCACTGACGGAATTATTTTCCCAAAATGACCGGTCATTAAGGTCGTTCGCGGTAACCGAATTATAATTCGTTATTGCAAGTTTACGAAACTTTGCGCTGATATATTTCGTGTACTGTTCAAATATCTATATAATGGAAATTAACAATCTAACTATCTTGATGAGTATCGCAAGTTCATTGAGGCTATAAATGGGCTGTTCACAAACTGCGGCTATAATTTTGCAAAAGACGTCCACCATCGACCAACTGAAAAAGGGACGAAAACATCCTACGAAACTTGGAACCAAATGTATTTTATATATACATCGTAAATGGGAATGTAAAATATTCGATTAACAGGTTTTTCGGTTTAATTTACAATGTGATGGCAAAGTGATAAGTGCAGTGTGTAAACTTGTGAGGAAGGATAATTAACAAAAAACCTTTACACGCTATGTTTTTACTTTGAGCATGGCAATTTGCATTTCATTCGTCGGAAAAACGTTTACGGGCGTTTAAATGTTTGATTGAAGCGAAATGAAGTTACAAATTTGAAACTAAGTGAGAGGACTTTTTTTGAATGAACAAAAAAGGTTTTTATGCGATAATATAGTTATTCTCGAAAATTGATCTCGACTGAATGTTTTAATTAAGTATAATAAAAATGTTTTATGATACGGAAAAAAGCAAATTTTTGTTTATACAAGTTGAAAATAATAATTTTTTTTCTTTGTACGTCATAACTATTTTGACAAAAAAAACAAATCAGTTCATAAAAAATTTTCAACCGTCATAGAAAAATATAAGTGCAACTCATTGAGTACGAAAAGTTATTTACAAAAAAAAACTTTTTTTACCGACACGGTTGAACAAGGTCATGATTTTTTTTTTTTTTTTTTTCAAAGGATTGTTCATTTAATCTTTCAGCGGGATATGTTTTCTTTGATTAAACGAAATGTTGTAAAATACGCAAAAAAGTGTGCATCGGGCAAACAAAAATAGTTTTTGTTGAGATCTTAGCTTTGACACGTTTGAAAAAATAATTATGAGAAAATTCACGTCTCATCTGAGGCTGCAACTCATTTTGGAAATGACATTATTGTAATAATTCATGATGTAACGGGATGCTGAACAATTTCATGATATTATTTCTGACATAAAGGAAATGTTGAGTGTAAATGAATAAAGTTTAGCAGCCGCATGAGTTCATAATAATGTTCAAAATGATTTATTGGAACGATCGGAAAGGGTTAATATAAAACTTAGCGTTTAGCTCGCTCTTTCTTACGACTAAAAATCGCGGAACGAATGGCCGCGTGTGTTTCATTCGAAAATAATCCATGTTCCCAGTTCAAATATAGAACGGCTATTTTCAAATCTCTCCGCGATTTTGTAAATATTATTTATTATAAATAGATCTCGTTTTTTAGACGGCATTGTGATCCGCTACCGACAATCGTGTAACTTCTACTATACGACAAATCAAAATCTGTATATTAGAATTTACTTTTTTGCAACAAACCATAAATACATCTATTTTTCAATAAATATTTCAGATAATTTTCTGACATGTCCAATGATCGTTGATTAAATATTTCAACGTTGCTTCGGAAAACATTAAACGTGAAATTTGCACGTACACACGATAGAACTGGTAATCTTGTTTATTTTTGTCGGGGAAAAATGAACTCACGTTTCGTGATCAACTGGGAAAATTCGCACATGTGAACCATTTCCAAGATTTGAAGTAATTTTTTTCCACTGGACTGATCTAAGCAGCGCCAGTTCAAAAGATGAACTTCAAATCCTGTTAAATTGTTATCTCTACGTGAACTTTGGCCTCCGCATGTTACGCTGATTTACGATTCGTTTCGACCGCGCCCAGATAATTTTTATTTCCGATCGAACAATTTTCTGAAAGAGAAAACGAAAACATTCAATTTACCCATTTGCTATCAATTATTATTTTCATTGAAACTCGTCATTTTGGCTTAGAAAAAAATGGTTATTTCAGTTGACTGAAAACAAAGAGAAAAAAAAAATAATTGTACCAAATAGCTTAGCATTTGAAAAGATTACGACACTGTGCGAATGTGTCAGCCTGTAACTGTGCTTCAACAATAACAAATAATAAATTATACCCCACCCGCGCTCTTCGAAGTGTGTGCGGCGGTACGTAATTTCTGCGACATCCACGTTGAGCTCAGTCGTTACTGATACAAATTTGGATGCGTGGGATTATCACTTCCCAACCGTCAGTTTCTTACTATTATATCATTTCTGCCAAGTTTTAAGAACTAGATTATGAAAGAATTCATGCCGACATGTTGGTCGACGAAACATCTGAAATATGGAATACAAAAAAATGCATAATTATTTGGAACAATTTTGTTTGGCAGTAATCTTGTCGGATATCGACGAGTTTTATTATTTGATATTTTGCAAAATTAAAATAATACGTGTCATTGTATAATTTTTTTATTCATTCAAATTAAACAAATGATTCAATCATACGTTTAATGACTGGAGAGTGACAAATGATATTTTATCCAGAACATTGGTTTTCACTCCGATTTGAGCACAATAAATGCATTCAACAGTCAGGATGATGAATTTCATCAAGCTTGCCATCACTTGTATTTTCAAAATTATTAACTATTCGTTCGATCCTTTAGACTGAGCAATTGGAGCAATAGAATTACGATATTTAAAATTACACTCTTGTCTGTACGAACACTTTCAAGCGTACAAAAATATTTTGCAAGTCAAAATATTTCAAGAGAGAGAAAAATATCACCGTACACTTTTCCTCAGTACGTGATTTAAGAACGAATTATTTATAGATAAGCGAGCTCATCCTTAGCATACTAAAAAGTAAATTTTGCAGGTCAAATTTTCTGCACCATAACTCTTTATAGATAAATAAGAGGGTTTTTTTGTTTCAAGGAGTAGGAGGCTTCAAATATATTGATTGCTCTCGGTATTTTGTTTACTTTTCTTTTAAGAAATAAAATACTACCACAGTGATCGTGTACTTTTTCATATTGATTTCTAAAGATTATCTCTAAAGCAAATACATCAGGGCAACTTAAAAAAAAGCTCACAAATGCAACAAAATAAATTTATAGCTAATCTTTTTCAGGGTCGAAAATAAAAAAAATTTACGACCGTGAGCTAATCCTTTTTTTTCAAAACTTATTATAACCTTTTCAAATATCAAAATCGTGTGCAAGAAACAAATTGGAAAACAATTTTAAAATGCAGTCGTTAATCTGTTATTGGTTGTTTGTTAAATTTCCGAGATGTTGCACAATCATTCTCAGTCGACCTTAAAATTCTTATCGGGTAATTTCAATGTCAGCGGGACAGGACACGAATCGGAAGTTATTTTTACAGCTATGCTCGTGATGTCCGTTGACATTGTTCCTCAATCCTTTGATGACTCGTATCCATTTGTGCATTTTTAAAACGCACACGCAGAAATAAATAAAAATGCCCTCGGTTGGGATTTGACGTTCCACCAGAGAGAGTGAGAGTGAGAGAGAGAGAGAGAGAGAGAGAGAGAGAGAGAGAGAGAGAGAGAGAGAGAGAGAGAGAGAGAGAGAGAGAGAGAGAGAGAGAGAGAGAGAGAGAGAGAGAGAGAGAGAGAGAAAGAGAAAGAGAGAGAGAGAGAGAGGGTTACACGAACAGCTGATTAAGTAGTTCACGCGTATGTAGGGCAGCAACAAGGGATCATTGAAATGGAAAGGACGGTAGGCCAACTCTTCGTTCGATAATTTACATTTCAATGCGCATCAGTCAAGCTACACTTGACGCTACAAAGGTGTTCAACTCTCGGTGCTCGCATCGGTACATTTTTCCACCAACAGAAAAGAAAGAGATCGTCTTTATAATCAATCTATTTTTATGGCCATTCCATACTTTTGAAGGATTAATTATCAAGGTACATTTTTTTTCCCATGTTATTAACTAGTAGTTGGTATATTGTTAGTAAATTGTTAATTTTTTAATGGGAAATACGAAATGAAAAAGGAAGAAGAGGAATGAAAATTAAAAAAAATGACGCGACCTTTGACATCTCACTTCCTATGAATAAAATTGTCCTAAGTGCAGAAGGAGATCAAAAAATTTCGTTTTCTTGTCTCTTATCTGACTTTGTTTTTGTCGTCGCTGATGTGTCTGCATTTTTCATCGTGCTTTAGAAAAGTGAGGCACCCGAAGAGTACCGTACCTCCGTCCCATCGAAATTATTGCCGGTCTGGAAATTACGTACGTCGTTTATCTTAACCACCGTTGCGATTTACTTTCGCGTGTCCGTTCTGTTTATTTAGCTTATTTTGTTTGAGTGTTGACTGTTCGCGATGAATAATGATTTGTTATGGCCGGTGTTTTATCTTTTTCATCAGGTAGGAACGGGCAAGTATTATTCATCCGCTGGTGACACCTAGATGCAATTTTACTTTTTTTTCACCACTACTTCGACGGGTCTCTATTAGTATCGACGAAAATTGATGATTTTTGATAAAGATATCAGTTCTTTGAACAAAAATGTTATCAACCTTTTTTTATTATTTGGTTATTTCGAGTTGCTTTTGCAGCGAAAAAAAAGTGATGCACTACTTTGTGCACACGGTGCACAAACAAAACGAGTCTCATTTTCTTACTCATCTGGAACACAAAAATTTCAAAGTCACTTTCGGATCCATTCAGCTGTCCATTATTTGGCTCGGAACAAATTGTTCCCCGTTCATGACTTGTTACAACGTAAACGCAAACTCATTGACAAAAGCTTTGCACACAGAGGCTTAACGTCGATCATATTTGCGTTAGCGATTACAAACGTTGCAGCACACGCTCGGTACATGCTCCCCGTTTCAGAATGATGATTTCGGCGCGAGATGCTCTCTGTCGCGGGTTAATGACCAGTCGTGCACGTGACCCGGTGAGACGGAACGAAAAATGTGTGCGACTGTAAAAAAGCGAGCCACTGTAACGAGTAACAAATGACGGTCCAACGGCGGAAATTCGGCAACTCGCAGTGTCATTATAAATAGAAAAGCTGGTGTAAGATTGATTGTGCCTGTTACGCAACTCTGTTTCCAATTTCGTTTCCAAATTCTTCGGCAGCATTATTTTTGTCCAAAAACTTTTTCAATCCCGACGATTGAAATGATTCTTTCGACAAATGTCACTTGCAAAAACGTTTTATTGCAAACATATAACAGTCAGCTGAGGAAGGTTTAGTTTCTCTCTTCTTTTATTTTTGTTAATTTCTAAATTAAACAATTCTCGCGTGCCGTAAAGCAGCTGATGCGGAATCCAATTTGTTCTGCTAACAATCTAATCTGATTTTAGTGTCCGTGGAGTACAAGTGCACCATCCTTGTCCAAAAGGTTAGAATTGTCTTTCAATCTCTATCTATGGTTTTTCCTGTCGCTGGTTTTTAATGTTCCAAACATTTTATTTGCGTTTCATTTTGGTGCTGAGATTAAGAATTTATTAAGTCCTTCGGTTGGGTTTAAATGTAAACATCGTAGCGAAACAAGTTCAATGTTTAATTTCTCATTGACAATCAATGGATAAATGATTGAACACTTACCTTCGTTGAATTTAAAAATATGGATGATGAATCGATATATTTTTGTTTGTTTTTTTCTCAGATTTTTTTCTAGACTGTAGAAAATAATTTGAAAAAAAAAACAAAACAAAAAAACAAAATATATATATAGAGTGGATGCAGAAACAAAAAATTGTTTTTTTCATTTTTCTATAATTTGACATAGCTTACCGGATCTGATTCGACAAAAACAATGATCGAAGAGAGAGACTTAGCAGTGGGTATCAAGTAAAACAAAAAGATGCTTCTGACAGATATAAGAAGCGTATCAATAATAAAAGAAACATCTAAAGCACACGAAATTTTGTCTCGTCTAAGTCTCATATTTTATTACACAGGGGAAAAATAAAATTGTACAAACAATCAAGAGACGTTTGGTATTTGGAATGTAAAACAATCATGACAAACTGAACTCAGAACCAATTCTTTGAACTTTTTAATTTTGCAATTCAATTAATTGCTTATTAACTTGGATTTCCTTGTCCGAAATAAACAAACAAATGAACAAGTTCCTTCAGAATAACTGGGATAATTAAGTATAATTTTCTCCGAACTGAATCATAGATGGCGCCAGTGAAATCTCTGAAAAACGAAATGTTTTATTTCAGTTTTGCATGTCGACTGATTCGATTTGAAAAAAGAAAACGAACAAAAATTAAGTTTCATTTACATAAGTGGTCGATTTTTGACAGACTAGATACTTAAACTACCTAATCCATCCGACAACTTTTTTTACATGCAACAGTCTATAATAACACAATTATCATAAATAATAGTTGTCTCCGTGAACTTAGACTTCACCTTGAAATTGCCTACAAGTTCTTGCGGCAGCCGACTCCATTTCATGACTACTTTATCAGGGTGAACAAACTCTTTCACGATGAAAACATTCGCCTAATTTGAAATCGATTCGCATATATTCGCGATGAGGGGAAAAAGTATCTATTAATTTCCTTTTTACCCTCGCAAGGCTTCCTCGGAGCAGTCCGTGATAAAGACTTCCTTAAACTGGGTCAAACACATTTTCTACGGTGGCACGTACGTTCCATATTTCGCGTAACAACCCAAACGTGTACATTCTCCTGTACATCTTAACGTTCTCCTTTTCTTTATTCATTACGATTGTTTCCTCATGCAAATACGTTCGAGGATTAAAAAGAAGATTTAAACCAATCAAAAGTAGATGGAAGTTTTTTCCTGGCAAAAGAGCAGCATACAGTGTATGCCGGTGTGTAAATTTTTTTTTTTCCGAAACTTGCACGGTATAAAACTTATTGCAAAAATCCCACCATTCCCTCTACGATTTGAAATTCAAATGTCTTTTTGTCTCGTAATTTATTCCCAGTACGGGAACAACTTTATGATTCTTATTTTATATATTATGAAAATGGAGCACTTCAAGTCACTTTACAGGAACTTACCGTAATGCGGTATAATTTGATAATTAAGGCACAAGCAGTTAGCACTAGTTTCAGCCGTTCTAAACTGTTCCCTCAGCTGACCCTAACAATTGACGTCGTAATTACAATACATATAATGGAAATCCCGAGGGGAAAAATTCTTTTAAATTTAGCTCAAAAAATCCATCCAACCTGGGGATTTTTAAAAGGAGCGCGCGTTTTTCACGACCCGGCGTATTTCGCCTGAATAATTCCGTTGCATATCTCGGTGGGCGAGCTGAGTTATTGCATTACAATTTGCCTTTGATTAAAATTGAATTAAATAGTTAGATCGACGCATAAATACAAAGGGGATTACATAATTGTCACAAAGAGATGCCAACTAAGAGGAACGGAGACACGAGCTTAGTGTCTAGCTTTTTAAGAACGGTCCAACTCCTTATTTATCTTCCTCTGTAAAAATTTTGCCCCGGCTTGAAGTAACTCTTGAAACAGCATCCGTGAATACGGAACGGTTGGACTTCTCTGTTTACATATTCGCAGTCCTCTGGCGGAAAAAAAAACACGTAGCTATGTAATAACTCTTCAACGATAACTGAACTGTATCGCATTAATAACGCAAAACGACTGAATTCTTGGGCTTTTATTAATCCAGTAAGTTTTCGAACGGTATTGCATTCATTGCAAACTACACGGCAGTTCGAAAATATAAACCATCGATTACGAACGCGACTCGCGGATTATAAAAAGTTTTCTCGTACAACGGCGGGCTCAACTGTGAAATCAACATTATATAAACGTGAAAAAGCATCATTTCAATGTTTCAAACTTGCTGCAACAAATTTATACAATATTTTGAAATAATTATAAGAAGGAAAACATGATTGTAGATTCTTAAACATTTACATTTCAATAAATTGTTTAAATTTGTACAAACAAATTCAAACTCACTTCCGATTATTTGTTCACTGCAAAAAATATTAAATGTTGACAAAATTGAAGGTGAATATTTGTTTACTCTTTTCAATATATATTTCAGTAGTTCGGTAGTTTCTATCTTGCCTGGTTTACAAACTGACGATGTTTTCGGGACCGGAAATTAACCAAAAAGAATCACTTAAATCGTTGTTGAATACTTGTTGAAAACTTGGTCGAAAGTCGCAAAATAACTGCGTTATTACTTTTTCAACCGGGAGTACTTTTACAACTGGAATTAAATTCTGTAACAAACTGTAGTGAAAAGCATGCGGTTAGTTTAGCGAAGGGTATCTTCTAAAGGTTATTACCATCTCCTCGAATATAGATGAGCTTAAAAATGAATGCTACATTTATTGTTTACAATAGAGCCAAATCCCTGCGGGTGTGTGGATTCGCAAGGAGTGATCCCAATCCTATTCTTTGATACTAAAAGGAAATTCCTCTGTTGTCGTGATTCATACCCTACTCGTAATACGAAAATACGTATTCCGTTACCAATAACCAGACGATCCAGTTATTTTTGTCTTGAATAAGGTTGCGTCAAGTTGACTCGACTTGTCAACGCGTCAACATTCCGGATTGCACAAAATCCACCTCGTGAATAATCAGCCGTGGGAACAATTTGTACATTTGGATGTTTCTATTTTGAAAACAATCATAAAATATGCGACAAAAATGTCATAAATTATTAGTTCCTAAGATTCATATGTGTTTATTTAACAAATTAGTAAGGTTGAGGCAGTTTTTCATTCAAATTTTAGACAAACAAATAATTTGAAAAATAATAAAAACAGGGGGAAAAATCATAATATGCGTTAATTAATCTTACTGATTTATCTATTTCATATTTAAATCTCGTTAAAAAATTTGTAAGAAACTTTTCATGGAATCTTTTATCATGGGTTCGTGATAAAAAATTATGTAAAATATAAGAAAAGACGTTTGTCCAATGAATGGCAGTAAGATGTAAATACAATTTAAGATTATCGTATAATAAATTACGCGCACGCAATTTTTTGCTCGTTCATTTCAAAGACATTGGCGTGTCTCTCATCTTTCACAAGACATCTAATAAGCACATGAGTTAATCAGAACTGATGTTTCGTTGATAAAATAGAAAGGTCGCCACTGAAGTTAATGAACTTGTCTTCTTATCTGTACAAAAGTCTCGACAAAAGTAAAATGAAATCATAAAAATACTACTGTTTAAAAATAGACGAAAAAAGTAGCCAATTTTAGGATCCTTTGATTCCGAAAAAGGTTGTATTATTTTTGTAATTAGGAAAAAAAATGCTGAACCAAAAGACAAGTGGAGAGTGTTAATTAAAATTTAATCACAACAATTGAAAACCCGACAGTGGCTAATTAAAATTGTTTACCGATGACACGTTGGCACATCTTCTTTCGGGGTTGTGTTTAATTAATTACAATAAATGTCAGTCTGAAACTTTAATATTTATGCTAAACTGTGATAACAAATGCAAACCCGCAAAAATCTCACCGTGGTTATTTTTGTGGAGTCTCGCAAGGCATGGCCAATATTTTTGCTTGAAATGGCGTGTATAAACAATGGCTAATGCCGCCTTGTCAACTGTAATGCAATAAACAATAATACGCTCGTCGTCTCGGGCCGCCAGATAAATGATGGATCGCGTTACATTTTTCTTATTCACACAGTATACGCACGTACGCTTCAACTTTGTCTGCGCCTCTAGATGTCTTGCGAAAAAGTTGAATTTAAGTTGGTGAGAGAGAGCTTGAAGTCAAATTTGTGAAGTTAAATTCAAACATTAAATATGTAAAAAAAAGAATTGTAAATGATATTTCAAATTGAAAATAAAAACATAATATATGGTTTATTGAAATTCGTGCTTGTATACTTTTGAAAATGTATTACTATAGTGTTGACATTTTAAGGTGTTTTGAATTATGAACTATTAATGTGAGGGGACAGAAAAAAAGTGTTATCAGCTGTTGTGTCTTGTGTTTAGATACATAGGAGTTTAGTGTAGTGTGTTATAATATGTACGACAAGGTATATGACCGCAGAAGAACCGTGATAAGAACGTGAGCATGAGAGAGCTCAGCCTGGGACTTTGTTGATACATACTCGTCGAGACCAAAAAACGCTCAAGTATATGATTATACATGGGTTTTAGATTTTTTTTACTCTTTACTGAAATTGTCGTTTATTATTTTTACTTTTCACTTGATAATCAATCAAACATGGAGCATTTTAACTTTTGCAAATTTTTCAATTGAATTAATAGAATTTTTGATCCCTCTGAAATCCAAAAAATTGTGATACTTTACTTTTCAATTCCTGACTCGTAAGTTGAACTCCATTCTGCTTTCTTCATACTCGCAGGTCGCTTTTGTTCACTTTGAACGTTTGCGTGAGAAATGACCCACCTCGTTACTTTATGCTTAACTTTTTTTTAAAACACTTTTATTGTTTCTCAAATAAATGTGAAATATCAAATTTCACATTTGGAATGACACTTTGTGAACGTAACCCTAGTGGAAATTGAACCTTTGACGATTATAGGCCGTAGTCAGGCGAGTCTAGAATTAATGACGATGCTTGTACATTGGGCTGAAGTTCGACTCTAAGAAGCATGTAATCAGTTGCCTGTAATTTGCCAATTTACAGCTGATAATTTGTATTTAAATTAACATTTGTTATAACTAGTTAATTTCATGTTTTCAATGAATATCAATTTATCTTGAATGAAAATGCAAATGAATGCTTGGATTTTTTTGTTCAATCCAATTTATATCAACAAACGAAACTGTTGATATAAGTTCTAATGGTTTGACATTAACATTCTGTGACCTTCTACTGTGTATAAACCATTTGGCAAATTGTACAATATACAAAATGTATCATTTAGTTGTTTCCGTTTGATAAATATGCGCAGAGCCACGCGTGCGTGCTTACGCGTGCGCAAGAACAAAGAAGCATTCGCACAATTTGGCACCGATGTCTCGTTCGCTTTCGATTCTGAGCCAAGCTCACGACCCATTTGACCAAGTTGGAAATCTGGGGTCTCTCGAGATATTGAACATTCGAATTGTCCCCCTGCTATCTTGCGGATTCAACAATTCTCTACAATGCTGATATACAAAAATCGAATATTCAGAACAAAGAATAAAAAAAACACGTTAAATTACGTACAATTTGTGTGGTTAAAACAACAGATTAATATTTAATTTAAAAATAATTAATAATCGAACATGTTGCGGCTTTTGACATTCGCAATTTTGATTTTGGAACTTGAACTTCAAAACAAAGTTTGGAATCCGTGTCTGATAAATGATTTTCCGTCTCAAAAAGTTGGCAAGTTTGATTCCGGAGTGTTTTACAAGACCGCAGTTAAACAAACTTTGCTAACACGTTGCAAAAGAACGCAAAACAATGCGGTTCCTTGGCCGGACAACTCCGGTCCAATCGTATCATTGATCGCTGTAAATCTGACACCTATTCTGGTCACGTGCACAAGTGTTGACACGTGAACTTTTCAGTAAAGCGACTCTATCCAATTGTACACACCATACTTGTCTCACGAGAATCATATATACACTGCAAAGAAATAGATGTCATAATTAATTTTACAAATCTATAATTAATATTAATTTTAAAGAAATTTGTTGTTCTAATTTTACACAAACTCAACTACAGAAAATTTTTAATCAAATGTTGAATGAATGATGAATAAAATGCACTTGTCGTATATTTTGTGAAATTTAGATTTAAATGAATTTGAAAATAAGATGAGTTTGCAAGCCAATAGTCGTGAACTTGTTCATGCACTTTGGTCGTGGTTCATGTGGCGCCATTGTCAAAACACGATGCAATTAATTTCGCGCATTTTTACCGAGTCATCGTTTCGCTACAGTTTTGTCTCGCGAGTTTTAGAAGCGTAGCTCCAGCTCACTCCCGAACGAAAACACAATTTTCTATCTGTTGCAGTCGCGGGACATCAAAAAGTTCCCCAATTTAAACTTCCGTTCGACTGAATTTTTCGGGGCTTATTATGTTATACGCTGGCAAATGTGTAACGATAAAAGTTTTTAATAAATAACACAGTGATCCTGCGATAAAACTAGTTCTTAAAGTGAGTCTAAGTAAATTTACCGCTGCTCTTGAGAAATTAGACCCTTTGATAATGCTGTTTTATTTTTTTTATTTCGAGTCTGTTGAAAATTGGATTGAAAAGTTTTTAAGAAAAGTGAACTCGCACAAACACGATCCCCGAGACAAACGCAGTAATTTCATATGAAAATTTTGCAGCGCGAGTGGCCGCGACTTGAAACTCCACATGAATTCAGATAGACAAGATTTATTAGTAGACGTCGGAAATCTCCGTCCGGCATTAACTTAAGTTCCGAAGACAATTTTAGAAAAAAAAAAGAAAATACATTTTTTATTCCCTCTGAATTTTTCCAACTTTTTTTCTATTGAATCATCTTTTTGCTAACATTTCATGAGCAATGAAACACGGTTTTGAAAATCTCATAATTTTACAACATTATTCAAAGTGAACGCCTTGCAAAATCTTAAATTGAGTTAGGAATATAATTTATCAGGAACAAGCTCTCTGTTTGAGTCTGTCGCAAACAATATTCGCACTCAATTTTGCAGTGGAATCGATATTTGTGGTTAAGCAACGTTAAAGTGTTCTGTTTGCAAGATAACGTTGACAAGCGTAGTTAAATGCAAACAATCAATATACACTTAAGTATTTTTCTGTTGCACACAACTTATTATATTCGAGCATCGTTTACAAAGTGCAGCATGATCATTTAATTTTTAACATCCAATGGCAATCATAATTTTCAAACAGCATTTCATTCTCGGAACGAAATAAGTGACATTAATTATGACAGCAAAAATATAAACAGGTTATTTGTCAAAACTAATGGCCACGAGCTACCAGATTTATAGCTGACTTTTTTCATTCTCGTTTTCCTTACATTTTCGCCTATTTTAAAATGACAAAAAATTTGTACAATTTCAGGTGTTGGGATAAAATTTGCAAAATACAATTGGCAAATACAAATTGGCAAAATACAATTTGCCAAATTCTTATTCCATCATCCTCCGACGAAAAAACAACCATAACTAGACAAAATAAAAATCATTGGGTTGGGTTGCAAAAAAAGCGAAATGACTCAAATTCGCCGATTTTATTCTACAATATTATGTTTCAAGTACAGAACGAAAAAATTGTTTGTTTTTAATAAACTGAAAAATATTGTTTTAAAGGTAAAAATTGTTTGGCATCTCACAGTGAATCACAAAAAAATGTCAACATTTGCAAATTTATATGAAAGGACAGATTGAAATTGCGAATCACCAAGCAGAATGTTACATTCTAAATTATAATTAAAAATGGCAATGAACTCCAGAAGACTCGCATCATCTGCCTAGAAAAGCTGTGTGCCCGCTGATTTGATTCGCTCCACGGTCTGCGACTGAAATGCACGTTTGTGTGCGGTGATATGGCCTTCTTCGTCAGTCACCGCCCGTCTCACTCTCATTTTTACTGTCCCTCTTGCACCGAGTCGCGATCGATATATTTGCGCCCGCGTACGCCAACCGAGACCAAGTTTTCTTGCTTTTTCTTCGGTCCCTGGTCTTCGCCACCTTTTCGCCTCTTCTTCTGATTTTCGTTTTTATCATGAGAGCTTTTCGCTTCTGACTTACTGCTCAAACGATTTTACAGCCATCCTGTAAATGATATAATTTCTACACTCTCTCTCTAAACATCTCGCCTATTAGAAATCAGTTCGTCCAAAAATGAAAATTTTCAAAACGAGAAGTGAAAGCAAAGTAAGTTGCACAAACATTGTGTTCCACAAAAACCTGAATTTCAATCCAGTTTATGAAACTCAGTTTTTGATTGTCGCAAAAATGTTATTTTCACTTGTGAGGAATTTTTTGTTAAAGAAAAACTTTTGAAAAAAAAGAAAAAAAAAAAAATAGCCGTGTGTTGGATTGTCAGTGTTGGCTTTGGAAAATGAATGAAATAAACATGTTGAAAACATTTGCATTGTATTCAAAAGCAAACTCGTAAAAAGCATATAAACTTTTGAATAACCTTTATCATGCACACGTCAAAGTGTTAATAGCTCAACTATATTTTGCATGCAGTCCTATACAAGTTGAGTTTACTATAATAAGCCGACGTTAAATGAGAGCATATACACGTAGGTTAACAAAATACAATTTTTGTCCAAGTGTTGAGCATAATGAAACGTATCTCTTCCATGAGCACTCCAGCTCGTTACACATTGCATTTTTGTTTTCGCCTCCAAGACTGTTTAACCGAGATCATAATTTCGAGCGGAGCAATGTTATTTGTGTTTAATAGTACTTATGCAAAGACACGCTCCAGGCCATAAACTTTTTTTTCACGATTTTTTTATGAACTCCGCTGGGATTTTTTTGTTCATTTTTCTTTCGTGAAATACTTTTTTATATTTTTGTAAAATTTTTTTTGAAAGGGAGATAACAAAATAATTATTGCTTTTACTAAAAGTTTGAATATTTTTTAAGTTAAAATACATGAAGAGTGTTAGAAATGTTACACTATTTCCGGTACAAAAATATTGACACTTGTCGCTGTTGATGGTGGACCGTAAAATATTATTTTCATTTTTCATAGTCTGGTATTTGTCTTTTGTTGGCCGAATGAAATTCATGTAACACACATAGACATGAGTGAAAATTGGCCTGCGAGGGTTTACTAACACAAATGAATTGATTTATAATAAATGAGTTTGAGAACAGTGATCGTACTGGGATTCAAACTTCGCTTACGATTCTGCCGCCAAACATCAAAAAATAAACACACACCAAGTTTCTTGACTTCGAACTCAATTCCGTTTTGCATCCTCTAACTATACATTCATAAAAATAAATTGTTTCTGGTATTCAAACTATTTTCATGAATAGATTGAAAGATCTAAATTGAAATAAAGTATGAAAAAATAAAGAAACACGAAAGAAAAGATTTAAATGAAGAAATAATTTCAATTCGAAATTTTTTTAAAATAAGAAAATCCTGTTTTTAAGTTGTTGTTTAATTGGAGTGCTATCAGTTGGAGATCGGAGTTGCGATAGTGCCGACGAAGTGATTATTAAACGTAATTGTAATCCTTGCGGTTTGGTAACATATAATGTTGAACGTGAATTGAACAGTCACCGCTGAATTCATAGATAATTGAAACAATTCAATCACGAGTTGTAAGTCGATGACCTGGACTTATAAATATGATCCAAGTTATACACCGAGCGATATAGATAAAGTTATACAAACACCAAACAGCATTACGAAGTCAATTATTTTGTAGATTAATATTAATGCAAATGCAGCTAGCTGATTTATAGAGCTGCGATATAACGTTTTGTAATTAATACGGTTTAATTGTGATGTAGCATGTAGAACACGCACAGTTGAATGTATTATAATACTAATGTTTCATGATTTGCGCAGCTGCTATTTCTGAGGAACTAAAAATCATTCCGAGTTATCGAAATGATAATCGTAATATCATCATCATCATCATAACAAAATAGAATGAATTTTTTTAATCTGCAAAACTCGCTAATTCAAAATTTTTGTTTCTCAATAAAATGTGCAAAAATCAAATCGTTTCATTTTTGTTTAAATTAGAAAAAAATTGTTTGACTGAGTTGCAACGCGAGCCATATAAGATTTGACAATAATAAGTCAGATGAGAAATAGATGGAGCGGAGGAATTGTGTGTCAAAGAGCGGATCTAAATTTAGATTAATGGAAATCGTGAACTCCAAATGAGCAGACATCTATCACTACTTCAGAGTTAACAATGTTTCGTTAGATTCTATAATGTCTAAACATACATCGTCCTGGTATAAATTAATGTCACGACAGTTGTCTGACTTATATTGTGCAGCGGCCTCTCTGCGATCGGAAAAATTCATCTTCCTCTCCCGACCATGAGTTGTGAACAATTTGTCAAAATCACACAATCAATTTTGCCCCTCATTAGATTTGACTTGAGACTGACGTGTTTCGGTAAAGCTCAGCTTCAAACTTTGATAGGGATTACAACAAAGTTTGAAATCCATACTAGTATCGTACGAAAATTGAGATTAGAATGAGGTTTCTTGGCTCTTGCGAATTTTCTCTGCGCCGATCGATTATTTAATTGCAAAGTCAAGGTTTTCAGATTGAAACCTCCCAGCCGCTATCTCGGCCGTAATACGCTCTCAAACTTGTTCGCTGCTCTATCTTTGCGTTATTCTTTATTGTTTACAGTCCATTGAATGCGTAATTTATATTTACGAGGTGTCAAGACATTCTTTGCTCGGTCTTCGATAAATTGTTGAACAAGTGTTTGATAAACTCGACTGTATCATTATAAATAAACATTGAATCAAACATTCTAGACCAAACGTTACTAAGTTTATTTTCAACCGAATATCATCCATAAATTTAAGTAACAACTATTGTTTCATTCCGTAATATAGAAAAATATTTTGTTGTCAACAGAAAATTATGTTGACTTTTCATTTACACTGAATCATTTTATAAAGTGATTATAATTTGAATCTGTGAAAATAAAACAAAAGTAAAAACTTTGTTTTCCAAATTGATAAACATTTCTAGACAACAAAACTATCATCACATTTTGTCTGTAATCGAGTGTGAAAAGTTTTTCTATCGGTGGAATGTGTTCGCTTGTTTAAACTCCTAGAATGTATAGCACCAAAAACTTTCAAACTCATAAACGTTTTTTTTTAACATAAAAATTGCTTCATGGACACATTTTTCTAAACAATTTCTTTTTTTCTGTTTCAGGTGAGTTTACAGTTATTTACCTGGTAATATAATAATTGGATGGATCAAAGATCATACAAAAGGTATGGTTATTGTTAAACTTGTTGACAATATTGGAAACATTTACGACGAGAATGTTAAAAGTTTTCAAACTCTGTTATTAATAATTTGATGACAACATTTTATGAAGCATTGAATAAAGTTATAAAATAATCATCAAACGGAATATTATTCCGTAAATCAACGTTGTTTTTCTAACGATATATTAAATTAATATGTTGTGTTGTAATTATAAAGTTTTTTATGTGTTTTTCTTTTGTTGTTTTATTTTTCAAAGGATTAAATGACAAAATTTTCACTTTTGAATAATTCCTCTTTAAATAGTTCTGAAAATTTTTAACCGTAGGTTAATGGTTTTTTCAACAAATTACAAGAAAAAACTCCCATAAACAAATTTTCAGGGCACTCTCGTTTTAATTATTCATGAAAAAACAAGCAAAATTTTGAGAATTAGATTCATTAGGTAAAGATATGAAAACAATAATGATATGCGAGTTAAAGTTAAAGTAGTTGAAAGCTTTTTCTTCTGCCGGTACGCATAAATTGTTGTTGCGAATATGGTAACGTACAACACAGTAGATTGTCCGTCGAGAAATCCGATAAGAGCTTTGGAGAGCAATTTTGATTTTGGATGGCTTCCAAGTTTGAGGAAAATCAAGTATACCAGACCTCTTTTTTGCACCCGAAAAAGTTACATTGTCAATTTTGTTATTTTTTATTTATTTCTTTTTTACAAAAGTAAAAAAAAATCAAACGTATCTTTTTTATGAGTTTAGCATTTTTTTGCTAGTTTTTTTTTTTTTTTTAATTTATGGTAATTGGACCGGATGAACTGGAATGTGAATATTTCAGACACTCCGAAATATTTCAAAATAAAATAAAATCCCAAAGTTAATTACACATCAGTGGTAAAACGATTAGAGCGTCTTTACGTGGGAATTTTGATGTTACAAAAACGCGTGCTCGAGCTCTGTCAATGTAAACAGAGTCACAAGTTGCGAAAGCATGCAGATGTGACTCGTATCTCTAAAGACAATCTGGTTACGAGCCAAATTGTGCGCGGTTCTTTGTCGAATTCTGTCAGCCGGTTTTCCAAAAATTCGTCCGCGCGCGGTTGTCGAATGCGCCGCGCGCATATCAAAATAAAACACGATTATGCATTTGCGGAAGAAAATCGTAAAATTGTAACATTAATAGCCCAAAATTATATGCGATAAAATTCGAGCGAACGCCGTTTGGCAAAACATTGAGTTTAAAATAATGTCGGAGTTTGAAGCAAAATTTCACATCAATGAAACTAATTTTGAGAAAAAATTGTGAATTATTTGAAATCGCAGGATTAGAATAATTTTTGTTCAACAAACAAACATTTTTTTGAGAATTTTAATTTCGTTTGTTCGATTTTTTAATAATAGAATATATATTAAAATATTATCACAAAATTTGTGAAAATGAAGAACCAATAGTACTTTTTGTGTAGAGGTGCACATGTTCAGCGCGGTGGTCAGGAGCTTACAAAGCCGTTTTCTCGAAATTTAATTTCTCTAAATGGACGTGCGGTTGGAGAGTTCAATATTTAACAAAACAACTCGAAATTTTAACAGTATGTAGATAAAATTACTTATTTCCGTTAATTATAGAGGAATAATTTTAACTTAAATATTTTTATCAAAAAAGGAACAAATAAACAAACGATCATTTCAAGCCTTTTATCAAAATGCTACCATATCGCGAATAATGTTCGGATTAAAGGTCGCCTACGCTTAACTGAAGATATCTATATATATTTTCAGTAAAAAATTTTGATTGGTGATTTTTGATATCTGCGACCTCCAGCCATACGGTTTCACAAACCGCCAGAATGAGCGCCCTGTAAAAGTGATTTAGAATTAGTATTTTGTTTTCGTGAAAAATCCTCAAGTTTACGAAATTATAGTGTTTTCCCATTAAATTAATTGAAGCTATATAGGTATCATGAACCGCAATATAATATTTTGCGGAAGTTTCAGTACAGCGAGAAAATGTATAGTTATGTTTGATTCATAATTAATTTGATGCTGTTATAAAACAGTTTGAACGAAGATATGATTTACATATTTGTGCCTTTGGATCTGGAAATTCATCGTTAATGATTTTACCTACCATACCAAGAAAAAATGAAAAAAAAAAAAAAAAAAAAAAAAAAAAAAAAAAAAAAAAAAAAAAAAAAAAAAAAAAAAAAAGAAAAAAAAAAACAAAAAAAAAAAAAAAAAAAAAAAAAAAAAAAAAAAAAAAAAAAAAAAAAAAAAAAAAAAAAAAAAAAAAAAAAAAAAAAAAAAAAAATCTTATTCGCGCGCCAAATTGAAAATCTCAAATTGTCTTCCCTGTGTTCATTAATCTGTAGGTTTCTTTTTCTTAACATTACTTGAGTATCAAAAGTTGCAAAAAAACTTGAGCAATATCAAATACTCGCGAACTAGATTGCAGATACAAATTTAGTTCGTCGAAATTATAAATCGGCTTACAAAATGTTACAACTTTCCTCGTTCGCTCACATTCACAACGTTCCTTCGAATAGTTTTCCAATTGATCTCAAAGAGTTTCCCATCTGCAAACTTATATCCTAGTTTCAGTCTCTTTGCAAAATTGTGAATTTGCAACTGTAACTTGTGTTTCTGTTTGTTCATAGCAAAGCTCGATGCAATATTAACAAATAAAGAGAATTCGAGTTGATGTATTGCCCCTTTGATTTATACCACCTCAAAAGGGGTGGACAGGCAACATCAACATTCCTAAACAAGGCGCTACGCCAATTTTATATTTAGTATTTGTAAGAATTTCAACTAAAAATGTCACAACTTGTTTTATAAAAAATAAATGTTGTAATTACACAAGTAAAACAAAATCATTATGTTTTGTTGCAGGCAGAGAGTTTTCTCTTTGTAAATTTTTGTTTTAATTTGTCCAAAAATTGTAAAATTTAAATTAAAAATGTTCTTCAGTTTCATTTCATTTCATTCAAGAAATGAAACTTGTCCGAGTAGAAAATGTATAAAATTGAATAGTGAGATGGAATAAAGTCAGGGTTGAAAAGACGTACATGATTAAAATTCCAAAAGGACCAAAAATGGACGCAGATTCGGGAACAAGGTCGTAGGTTAGGAACACGCGGGTAGTCTTTAACGTGACATGAATGAACGTACGGAGTGCGCGTCTGCGTCATAGTGTGACGTCGCGGCGTTTCCTAATGATTGATTTGTTATTGCGAGTGCAGCCTTGAATTGGTTGGGATTCACCGATGTTCCTCTGAGGCGGTGCCCTGCAAGCGCGATCGCGGTCGATTGATTTTCTCCTCAACGGCATCCTGACGCCCGACGGATTGCGGTTCTAGTTCCTGATAGTCGAATTACACTCTGATATTAAACGGTTCCAGTTACTCACACAGTTTCTCCAACTGTGCTTGTTCTGATTAAAAATTGAACTTGCAAATTTCACCCATTACTGCTGAAATAAATCCTTGATGAAATTCATTTATTTAATAGTGTTTATCAATATTTTCATTGGAGAAAACATTTTTTTGCACTCCTTGGTTGTGGAAGAAAAAAAAATTGGACTTTACTTTTATTTTTCATTTGAAGCATCAAACGTTATAAATTATAAAGCTTGGCACTCATATTCTTGAAGTATGAAAAATCAGGACAAATGATTGATCGTGAGGACATAATAATATCTTTTGCGTAATGGAAAAAAACTGCTCCTGATGTGACAATTGATCTGACGACTGAAAAAAAATGTTTACGAAGTTTACGTCGTCGGGAAAAAGGGGCGATCAATGAGCAAAATTTATGTCATTTCTGATTAAAATGTTGCGCACATGCCTTCAACAAATAGACAATGATTGATGAAAAATTCACTTTAAAAGTCGTTCTCTCTAGTTGCGCATAAAAATAACGCGACATTGTACCTCACAAAATTTGCACAGGAAGATGAAATATTAGATGAAGAAGAGATAAAAAAGACAGGAAAATGTACAATACAATTTAAAAAATTCAACTAGACCGCAATCAATCCATTAAAAACTAATACAAAAAGTTCTTCAGTTAAAAAATGAGTTTGGAATTTTTAGACTTGTGAATCTTTTAAAGAATCAAAAATAAGAAAGATAAATATAATAAAGTAGTTTTCATTAAATATCAAAAGATTAAAACGTGTTCTTAAAGTTGTCATGACAAATCAAACGATTAAAGTCTTGCAAATTTGTTTTGGCAGCCAATTTCAAAACAGTGAGAAAAATTGTAATCGTGAATGAATAAAGTGGCGAGCTGAGTAGCCCCCTCCAATAGCATGAAAAAGATATCGCTAATATGTGTAAGTCTATTCGAAAGTCGGTATCTCGACGGTGTCATGCCCTACAGCACTATAATTGCCACACCCGGAGTTCAAGGCAAACACGTAAATAGGATCTATGATATTAGCACGTGCTCCTTTCGGACACGCTCGCCCCTCTTTCTCCCTTCCTCTTAGCGTCCATCTCGTTTTCCTCGGCGCTCTTCTTTTGCCTATCTCGCTCTCGAGCTCAGTACGCGAACCTTACAGGTCTATGCGTCGTGCGCGAGTTATTTATAGCGCCGATACTTGCAGCGTATTGCTCTGCAAACGCGGCTCACAGAAGGATTGCAAATGCGCGCTTTTCTGTCACTACGTACTGCGCGTGAGGAGTGCTTCTTAGCTTGCGAAAACGATGACAGATTTTCAAACAAGTTGTCGCTGGCTACGAATACCTGCAAATTGATTTATGACTCTTGATTTGACACGAAAATGAATTCGCTCTCACCATCTCAGACATTTTAGGAACCTACAGTTGTAACATACAAGGTTGTGCTGCTAAACACAAAAATTAACAATTTTAGTAATCAAAAGGGAACTTTGAATAATGTTTTTGAAATTATTTTCAAAATTATCACAACAAAATGTCTGTCACTTTTTTAATTTAGTTTAACCTTAGTTTTGGCCGTGACCAATGTTTTGTGTAACGATTCGAACGTACAAACAGTTTTTGATGTACACAAAGAAAAACTGTCTGGTTCGAAAGAAAAGATGAGAGCATTCAGAGAAATAAGATATTCTTTAGCATAGGTAAGGATCTGTACAGAACACGATAACAATGTCGGAGCATTATTAATTCAATTTCAATTTTATACCGTATGTATTTACTGTAAGCATTATGTATATGTTTGAGATTACTTTGAAATTTCTTTACGATTGGATGGAAAGTATCCAGTGGAATATTGAAAACGAATGGCCGGGTATATCGAATTCACTTTGCTGGCAATTTCAAGTCAAGTTGTTCCGTCACAGAGGAGGCAATACCAAATCGTTTGCTGTTATTCTTCATAACGTTTTCATTCATCTGGGATTTTTTTTAACAAAACTGGATTCTCATAAACAAGAGAAATAAACCTTTTGTCAGCTTTCTCGAGGGATTTAGAATGTTGAATTTATTTATTTTTGAAAATATGAAGAGTCTATCATTGAGATCAATTTTCAGGATGACATCGAGTAAAATCTGGCATCTTTGCGATCCCGTTTGTCACATGTATCTCTAACACTTGCAAGTACAAAGACTATCTCTATACACAAAACGAACCACAATCTCCGCACAATATAATTGATCAAGGTTTGAAGCTTGACAATACAGTAGCGATCATTCGTAGTTAACGATTCGTTTGTCGAATCGATCACCGCAGCCATTTTGAAGCAATGCACTCACAGCTCAGACAATAAGAAGGGAGAAAATTGATCAAGACGGAGACAGTGCGAAGCCCTTCGCTTTCAAGGATTCCTCGTCGGAACGAAATTTGCTAATTTTCATATTGCATCCACTGCTCATTATTGACGAAACATTCTATTCAACAAATATTTATTCAGTATTAGACAAAGAATTACAACAAAATGAAGGAAAGTCAACCTTCTTTTTCAAAAAAATAATGTACCTAGAAAAAAAAGAGAGGAAAATTGAAATTAAATAAATAATGTATTACATTAAATTAAAATTTTTATTGATAATTTGATAATCAAAAAAAAATGCAAATTAAAATGTCTATTGAAAATAAAGGAACTAACTCGGTAATGAATTCCAAGTATCACAAAACATGTAAGTGGCGAGTTATGAAAAGTCACGTTGCATTTAACTCTTGCGTGCATTACATAATTCAGGGTTAATAAATCTCAATATCATTTTAAAAAACGGCCCTTTTCACCGGTCGTGGCATAGCGCATTCAAGAGAGAAAATAAAAAGCATCATTTTTACCAACGAGCAAGACTTGTTGACTCGTTAGAAATATAATAATATTAATAAATGAACGAACGAAGAAGATTGAAGGTAAAAACGAGATACGAAAAGATTTTTAAAGCAAAAATGAGTTGCACAATTTCGCAATAGATTAATAAATAATTTCACTTCTACAACTCTCTCTTGCATATTTGTTCCCTTTGCTGAATATAGGTGGAGTGTATGGAACACACTCGACAGAAACGAATAAAAACTTAATAAAAAAAAAGGATTCGAATGTGAATGGTTGTTTAAACATTGTGATTATGATAAGTATTATTTCAATTTGCTTTGCTTCTGAATGTTCCATTTTGTTTGTCATTTTATTTCTGTTTTACTCAAAATTCAAATTACGAGATAAATACGATTCTCTTATGATTGTAACATTTCAATTTTTAGTTAAATATTCAATTAAAACATTTGTTAATTCACCATAGTATAAATTTGAAAGTTGAGAATTTAAAGTATACGTTATCAATTGTGTAGATATATTATTTTTTCAATATTTTGTATAAAGGATTATTTTCAGAAAAAATTAGCTATAAAGTCTAGCCACATAAAAAAGTAATGGTTTTTCCTGACGCACCAGCAAATTGCAATAACGAAATATTTTTTGCAAGGGCAAATAACATCTTTGTCAATTATTAATTGCGTTGGAAATGGACCACATATGAGACGCAGGCCGGCTATTCCCAAAAGGGATATCAAAGACAAATATACGACACAATAATTCTCAATAGACCTGTAATAATTTTTTGCCCTCGACACAAGTGATGTCGTATACATTTGAACGTGTTTTATGCGCCGACGTATATTTAAACATGAATGAAAGTTAAAATAAACTTGTTCTTTGAAACGATGTCATATTTCCTTTGAATTACCGATGAATTTTATTTTTTAATGGATTGCAAGATTTATATATAAAAATTTTTCTATTCACTGATACTCTAATAGATTATTTTCCAGTCTAAGCTTTTCAATGAACTAAACATAAACTTTCTTATGTATTTTGCAATTTAAAGATCCTTAATTCACACGATTAAAATCAGTCAATTAAGAATAAATTAACATCCGAGATGTTTCCATCGCAGGAGCAAGTTTGTTGCCTAATACCGAGATTTTGAAAAACCTTCTCTGAAACTAAAACTTGCACCAATTAAGGTGAATCCTTCAAATATGGCAAACGTCCGTTTTTCTCGTCAGCATCGCGCGAAACGTACGCCAGAGCAGCATAGGCAGCTATCGCGAAGAGGTATGCGGATCAATATTCCGTCCGGTTCATCCTCTGACCCATATCTCTCATTCCCTCTTACTTGTGTATCCTCTATCTCTTCTGCGCGTCTTTGTCCTCCGGCCTCCTCGGGCATCTGCGTGCCCCCTTCTTAAATTGTCCGCCCCGGTCTTGAACACTTCCCATTCATCCCTCGTTCTGTATTTCTTTTCGGCCATCACCAACTTTCTTTTCTCTCCCGTCTTTCGGCAAACTAGCGTCACTTCATTGCACCGAGACAAGGGATATCTTGAACCTTTCCTCGCTGCATCGCCCTGCCTCGAAACGGAAGTGCGAACTTTAAGATTAAATGGCGCAGTAATCATTCGCCTTTTTTTTCTTTTGTTATATTTATACAAATTTTCTTTTGTTGTCAACAGCAAGCTTCAGTAGACAAATGTGCACCCTCGATGGAATATTGGGTCGACTTAACCGGAAACACTTTGCACAGTCACGAAAATCCTAACGAAGAAAAGAATAAATATCATGCGATAAGAAAAAGTGTTTTTTTTCTTTCTCTCTTCTTTTTCTTAGGCTAGCAAATTAACTGATAACAGACTCGTAGAATGGCTTGTAGACTCGGGCTAATCAGGATCGAGTATTTTTATAACCATATATCTCGTGGCGTAGCTCGGTTTAATTTCCACTCTGATGTTAGATGTTGACATTCGCGAAATTAGCTCCTCGAGGAACGAATTTAGGAATTTGCATTGTGGCTACAGTTTCGCACAGTTAGCAATGAAGCGAAATTGTAACCGGTGAGATCCGAGAGAGGCTTTTCGAGATCAACCTCTCGTGTAGGTTTTCATTTAAATATCCAAATCACCTTTGAATACAATTGTTGCGATATGATTTTTTTCTATTTTAATCGAAAAAATAAAAAATTCTTCTTTTTCATCAAGATTTTTGTCTGAGAGTTTTATATATAAATATTTGAGGAGTTTGTGTCCGGGATGTCATTTAGATAGAAAAGCTGATTGCAAAGATGATATTTGATCTGTCCATAGAACACCGACACGAAACATGATACCATTATCCAATTCCCCTAATTATTATCGTATCAGACATTATAGATCGTCTGGTGTTGGTTTATCCCAGAAGATGAAATTATGAGTTAATAATCCACCGTATTATTTCAATTGATTATCAACTTGAAGCCGGCTAAATGTTATAAAATAAATTTGTTTTTTTAATAAAATATAGGAAAAGATATACTTTCAAATAAACTCATTCTATAAACTTTCAGTCATTCAACCTGTTAGTGTTCATTCCAGTTTACAATTTTTTTGCAAAACTACGTATTGAAATGAAAAATGTTTTGGTCATGCATATTTATTGGATAATTGAATCGTATCGAATTTAGTGCCTGTACCAAACACGTGCATGATATCACAACGAGATATTCGACGTCATATGCAATTATAATGTTTTATGATTGTACAGCATATTGTTTCTATTCTGGTGTGTCTAATTTGAACACCGACTGCCACCTGCCGGCTCGCGACATCAATGTGTGCTTAACTACTTGATTTACCAGCAGAAAAGCTTTGTTGATTTGTTATTGGCCTTCGGCCAATTTCTGACCAAAGACATTGTTCATGTAACGTCCTTTTCTGAAAAAAAAAAAAAAAAAAAAAAAAATTGTATTTTTGGAGTATACATGTTGAGAATTATTATCATCAACTTTAAATCATAATTTTTGTTTTTTGAACAACATCTGAACGAGAAAAATGTTTAATAGTAAATATTGAATCAAATGAAACGACATCTATTTTGCTGATGTTGAATAAAATATGAAAGGGAAACAAAATTCTAATTGAAATGCGAAAGATAACGAGGTCGATAACACCGTGCCAAAATAAAGAAGTTTGGAGTACATGCTGTGTATTTACACGGTCAGAGTTCGTTTTCTTGTGGAAAAGTTTGGAAGCCACCATGGCGAGTGATTCCGCAGAAAACAAAAAGTGGAAAACCTTGTTCACCTCAGACGCGGATGAAACCGACGGAAATACATATTCCAAAGCGCGACTTAAATTAAATAAAGTCAACCGCATTTCGAGAAGCGCCTTACCTGTTCTCAAAGTCACTGATGGCGAGGAGAGCTGCGTCGTTGAGGAAAAACATCCACGTGTTTCAATGCTAAAAAGAAAGTTCGAACAGATGACAGATGTTGTAAAAAAACTTTCGCCAAGTCATAGAAGACAGAGAGATAAGTGTGAGTACGAATAATTAAATGTATAGAACAAAAAATTGCTATTTTTCAGTAAACTTGGTTTGTTTCTTTTTTTCAATTACTTTTGCAATTTTGTTTTCCATCTGAAGAATGGAAATGCTTACTGTGAACAAAAAAAATTGTTGGAATAAAAAACAAAACAAACTGTAACATTTTTATTTAATGAATGTTACGGTTACAGCTCCAGTACAAATGGTGATGGAAGCCGATGCAAATGGAAACACATTGGACGAATCGCTGGGTGTTGATATCAAAAATAAAGCTTTCATGAAATTAGCTAATAGCCTGCGAAAAATCCGTGAAACTGAATGAATTTCCATTAAAGACTCTTAGGCGACTTTCTATATTTTATTCATTTTAATTGTATTCCGACAACTTTTGTATTTCGTGTTTAATTTAAATCTTGAGCGACTAATAATTTTTGTATCGAATGTGTGTTGTTTATGAAAATGATCAAAATTTTGCACAGCTAACTAAACGACATTTTGGCGATTGTAAACTTTTTAAATTAAATTATTTTTTAATATAGTTTTCATCATTTATTTTGTAAATTCAACTGCCAATTTTATTAGATAATTATTGTTTGTGTCATCTGTAAACTGAATAAAAATGGAAGCTCATTAAAATAATGTTTTAACAATTATTCGGCAATATAAATAAATACTGAATTCGTTCCCAAACAACATTATATTATTTTTGTAAATTTTTTTTACTTTTTTTTCAATTCATAAATTTTTCCAACAAATTTAATCAATTAATTTAATTCTTATCAAATTTTATAATTTACTACAATTTTATATTTGAATCTGAAATTCTATGACAACAGTTTCTTTTATCCTATCAAATAAAAGTAAATCAAAACAATGGTACGAGACTGAACATCTTTTCAAACAGGTATAGTTCATTTCTAACCGTCGAATGGCAACGTATTTGAGTTTTCAATGCTTGAATGCCAGCTACAATTTAATTTTTTCGAATCCATTAAAATTCATTATAAACCAAAATGTCGAATCAACAGTCGCCAGATTGGAATGATATTTGCAAAAGGTTGGATAAATTTCACATTTGCAGCCCGCAAAATCACAGAGAAGTGATTGGTATGTAAATTTTATTGATGAACCAATGTTAATTAATTAACAAATGAACTTCATCAATTCATTCAATAATGTCAGTTTTTATCGTACATTTGTTTGATCAAATTTTTAAGATTTCACAGATGAAGAATGGCAAACTGCTTTTCAAGCACCAGAGGACATTTCTGTGTTTCGAGATTACTCAGGTCCACATAACTCTGATCTGGAGAAACCCTTTGATTTTGGAACTTTGAGCGTACGTTTTACATCTAAATCCTAATCTTTTGAACGGAAACTAAATTGCTTTGCAATAATTTTTCTTTCAACAATATAATTCACTATTCACCTGAAAAATTAAACTAAACAAAAAATCAATTTAAATATTATTATTTCATCATTTAATTTCGTATAATTTTTGTTATTTTTGTTTTTAGAAATCTCTGGAGAACATGTCATTGGACGACAGTCCATTAGACAGAGGAATGATATGGAATAGTGGTAAAGCGGCTTCTCTTTTTTATGATATTTATTTAAATGTACAAAGTAAAATATTATTTTTTGATTCTTACATTATATTATTTTCAGAATCTGTCTTGCCAACTGGTTATTCTACACCTGTGCAAGGGAAACAAGAACGATCTCCAAGCTTATTAAAAAGATGTTTGATGAACGATGCATCATACCATGTCTCATCAATCGATACATCGTCACTGTCCTGCAATGCAACGATGCACGAATCGCGATCAAACAGATTTCAAGATTTCACAGAAGTACAACGATCCTCGAAGCATTTTTTCTTTTTTTAAGTTTATCTACCTGTATTTAAAACCAATTAATAACAACAAAATTTTGGTTTTGTATTTTGTTATAATTTGTTAAGATTGTATAAAGTTTTCACTAACAAATTTGTTGTAACTTTTAGCTGACGTCTACTTTCGATGAGAGTTCTATAACAAGAGATGTTCCAGAACAGGAGGTTCCACCAAGCCCGACTTTTTCCGCATCTAAAAAAATATCCGCCAACATGGAATCAATGGAGTTTTATGCAACTTATGTTGACGTTCAACAGCGCGTTAAACTTTATGAATCGCACAAGTTAGAATGTACTAAACGGGCCCAACGTGCGAGTTTAGTTAGGAGTAACAGTGTTGCTACCTCGCGTCCATCCACGGAAAATAGAGTATTATCAAAAAAATATGTCAATGTCAAACAAAAAACTGAAGCAAAATCAAAGCCTAAAAATAATGTAGAAGAAAGACAGATGAAAGAAAGTGTAAATTCAGATGCGATTGAAGATGGTCGTATTTGTAAAGGTATAATGACATTAAACAAAAAAAAAGTACGATTTTCGATCCGTCCAAAAAAAATGTGTACATTGTCGTTGATTACGTATATGGAAACGTGCATTCCATTCAAATAATTGCGAGATTTCAGTGAATATATTTGATTGAAATAAGTTTTTATCTTTTGTTGCAGCTGTCAGATTCCCGTCGTCAGGAAAACTAACGGTGGAAGAGGTCTTCGATGCTCGAACGAATAAGCCAAAACCAGAGGTACTCAAACAGCATTTCACATTAGAAGGCAGAATCGACGAAGCGGCGGCCCTACGCATCGTCAACGATGGCGCGGCGCTTTTGCGGTCCGAAAAAACGATGATCGACATTGAAGCACCTGTCACCGGTAAGTCATTTTTCTTTTCCGCGTAACTCCCCCACAACTCCTCTTTTGATCGTCCTTTAAATTACATCTTCTTTTATCTAAAAGTGATCAATCTTCGACAGACAGAAGAATCTACTTTTTTATATTTTTTTTATATTACACAAATAATAATGAAAATGTTTCGGAGTCACAAAAACAGTGTCTGAAAAATGAAATTTATTATTAAAAAGTTTGAATGAAATTATGAAAAAAAAAAAAGAAAAAGCCTTGAAAAAAGGAGATTTTGTTTGAATTTTTAAAAAACTGTTAATCAAATTGATGTAAAAAATTGTGAAAAGTGCAACAAGAAGAAGAAGAGAACGAGTTCAGGGGCTGAATGCCATGAAAATCCGGGGCTGATTAATTGCTGAAATTCAAAAGCATGTTATACAGGTACAGAAGAAAGTGTTAGTGCAAAGTTTAGTAGGGAAAACAGTCAAAGTAGCAGTTGAGAGAAAAGTTTCGATGAGTGCAACAACGCCCCTTGAAAAAAATATTCGCATTCGAATTCCTTGTGCTCGCATTTCTTTGCCAACTTTTGCTCTAATACATTCAATGCCCGTTTATCGATGTTTGCCGTTTATTCATGACAAAATAACAACCAGCTTCAGTTTATATTCACATTCGAACACATTTTTTTCTTCTCCATATTTATTTCGCAATTAAGGATAAAACTCTTACATTCAAATACCCAGTAGAGTGCACACAAAAAAAGACAAAAATTATTCGACCTTAATTACGCGACTTACAGTTTGAGATTTTTTTTTAGAACATAATAAAAAAACAATGCAAAAAATATCGCTTCCAACTTGGGACACGATAATTTAAAAATGATTAGTTATCAAATGAAGAATTCGAGATTTGCCATTTTTAGTGCAAGAGAGTTTGGGTTGAAAAAATAATCCTACATGAAAGGACATGAAAGTAAATGAGATAGTCAGCAAAAGTCATGAACCACGTCTGCATGAATCATTCGCAGGGAGGAAACTTGTCGAATGGCCAAAAAAATCGTTGTCCCCAGTGCAAAAGTAGCAGTAGTTTAGACGAGACGAGACGAGACTCTTTTTTGGAGAGATGCTTTCGAGTGGGTCGTCGAAAGATACGTCGCGACACCGGCGTGCATTCACGACATTCATTGTGTTACAATCGTCGAGACGGCGGAGCCGAGAGGATGGTCTCCGAAGAGGGCGCTGCGGTTTTCGTAAACGTGGGCACGGGTGCGGCAGACGCAACACAATGAAGTCGCGCTCGCAAAGTGGGTCATGAATGGAGCCTAGTCCTTCGCCTTTTGTTGCGCGTGCGACGTGGGCTCAAAGTGATCCGCGTGGGTGGGGCGATGAACTACATTAATGCTCGAATCGCGACCATTCTAAATTGTGTGACTTTTTTCTTCCCTTTAATTTAATATCATTTCATTAACTCTTAATTATTTTATTATCTTCAATATTCAAAGTAGACAATTAAAAACATTAAATATTCTATTAAATTTCGAGCATAAAAAATATAATCATTTGAGTGAAGTAAGAAACTAAAACAAGCTTAATTAGGTAGCATATAAAAAAGCAAACTTTTGGTTTTACACACGAGAATTTTGCATTACAAAATTTGCTCTTTTTTTTCATCACTCCGCCGAGTTCAAAGTTTTAGACATTGAAAAATTTCGTTTCTCTGTAAAGTAAGCAAAAAGTTGGACTTTGATGGCCATCATACTTATGAATAAAAATATATATGGCGAAATCAAATTCAAATTAAGAACTAAGTTTTGATAAGCAGAAAATTGAAGAAAATGACTAGGGGAGGGGGGGGGGGTGTTCATGAACAGAGAACAATTTTTTCGGAATTACAACTTGAAGTGGCAAACTTTTGGTTAAAAATGCATGTTGCCAAATCCAAAAGGAAACGGAAATTTGGACAGAACGGAGTCAAACATTGAGTCGCATAATTGTGACAAAGAATAATCGTTTCACTTCATTTAACACCCGTTAATGATACTTTAACGACTGTTGTTCCACCAAACGCACGAATATTAGTTTCCATTTTGATAACCGGGACATAATCCGTGCAGTACCAAACTTCTGAAATGATCTCGAATAAAATGTTGAATTGAAACCGAAAAACAACATTTCGAATAATTAAATACAAGTGATTTTGTTGAATAAAATAACTTTACAATTCCGAGACAAATTAAAGGCAGAATTCCTTTTGAATTTTTCGTAGGTTCAGATGGGCGTCAAAATTTGAATTGTTGATTCTGAAAATAAACTTGGAACTTTATTTGTTTTATTACGAGCATATTTCTTTTGGTAACAAACTATTCAGTTTCAGTTGTTTTAATTGAAGTCAAACATCGTTCGTGGGAAAAGAGGGGAGGGGGAAGGATGAGAATAACTTCCGACACGATCGAAGTCTGTTTGTTTCGTTGATAATTGTTGCCGGCTCAGAGAGATTTCATTTGCTTCTTCAATTAAAACTTGCCTATCAAAAAACCTACCGCAGCTCAAATTGAATTGATGAAGTTACAACTTCAAGCAAGTTACGAATTTCCCGCCTTGTATTATGGGCGGGAAATTTGAACAGCGATGTTGATTGTCTCGTTTGTTAACATTTCACTGCGCAATTTCTCAACTTACATTCGGAGTTCGAATGATCGGAATTATCTGTTTACTCTCACACTTATCTTCTACAAGAAGTTCAAATAACTATACTATTTTACTCTGTCAGAATTTAAACTTTCATAATGACGAAAAATTTTGAATCGTTTAAACTGTAGTCGGTGGTTATTCTTTTTTGTCTACTATTCAGAACCATTTTGGAATTTCTTATCAGAACATCCTTCTTCCTTTTGTCGTTTTATGCTGCAAAGTAATCGAGTATCGTGAAATACTTCATATTGGCAATAAGCCATCAACTCCAGCCAATCTAGTTCTTATTGGTCCAATTCGAGCGACCCTGGGCCCTTTGTGCACCTGCGAGCAGCGATCGTCTCTTCATTTTGCAGCTGCAGAATCAACTGAATGTGTAGCATTTGTCGTTGACATAATACCAAGCTCGTTATCGCACCAACTCACCTCAAAAGAGTTAACCAGCTTTTGCCGTGGACTAACTAACACGATATACACTCGCAGCAAACGGAAATTAAATAAAAATTAACAGCCTTGCAAGAGAAAACTTACAATTTTTAATTTATGTAATTACAGTTTTTTGCGTTAACATTTTTATCTTTTAACAACTTGTTTCAACTTTTTATCTTGTTTTGTTGGTTTTAAATGTTTCGTTTAATTTTTTTTAAACTTTCGTCATTTTCAAGCAACATTTTATTTTTGCAAACATAATTTTTGTTGAAAATAATTTTTATTTGCTCAAGACATTCAGCGATAAGAAGAAAAAATGTACATTCAAGAAGTGTCGCTTTAACTTCAAGGTACAAACATTTAGCATAAAATGGCATTCGCAAGCCGAGTCGATTATTAAAATGGTAAAACATCTCATTTAGCCCTGTCTCACGTCTGTTCTTTCACGTATCAGCAATATTTCCATCTTTTCATACAAGCTTCGCATATGCTTTTGTTGCATCTCATTTGAATTGCTAACCGTAAAGTCAATTCTCCTTGAGGGAACGTAATGCAGCGCTGGGAGTTTGCGATAACAGAATAACTGGTGAATAACCAGACACACCGTTTGGACTAATTCCTCCTTATTCTTGAAATGCTGCGACATTCAATGGCGTTATATAATGCCTCGAAACCGAATGCGACACTGCGTATATAGATGCCACGCTCTCTATTATCATGTAAAATCTAAAAACCTCGCATTCTAAATATTTATACATTTACAAAATGAATACTCCATCACGAAATTCGGCAGTTTTCGTCATCGCTACTTTTCTTTTTTTCTTAACCTTCTTATAAGAGATCATTTTTTATGTCAAGTATAATGAGTATATAAAAAACAATCAACAGAATATTAAGAGAAAAAATTGCTTTTTGGCAAATTGAGTTCGTACAATTTTTCCCTCAGTTTTTCGCCAAGTTTTATAATTTATTCTGACGATAAATAATTTCATTCAGTCCCGGCGAGTAATGGTTGGTGCAAAATAATTGCGTGAAGTATTCAGCGGCACGCAAACTCAAAGTATACGGCCCGCGCGCGATTTTCTTTCGCCGCACGTCAGAAACAGCGAAACGCAATAAATATTTTCACGGCCTTGTTCGAGCTTAGCTTCCGCGCTGAAAATTCCACCTTGCTGAATGTTTTAAACCTTTCGACTTGGCCCGTGGTTATGCAAATACGTGTGCACTCGCACGGCCATTGTTCCGCCCCTCTATGTTTCTCTCTCGGCACAAAACTTGGCGCAAACACGCTGCATCATAACGCACTGGGGAACTCGCGCTCGTTCTCTCAATCTCGTTCGTCGAAATTTTATCTGATAACTGATATGTTCAGTATACGGTTAGGGAATAAACTCGCCCAAAACGGATATCTGCAACTTTGGAATATCATTTGATTTATTCGTTTCGATTATAATTCAATCGAATCAAAATTGCCTTCCAAGTTGAATTTCTATCAAATTTAACCCCTTCAATGGATGTTGAATTTGAATAATCTTTTTAAAGAGATTTCTTTTCGTGAACAAAAACTGTTATTGAAAAACATTTTGCCTCGTACTTTTTGCTAAATCTGTTGAAAAGAACGTTTTGGTTAAAGTTTTCAAAATAATATGTGATTATAAAAAAACAGCTTTAAAAAGTGTTAAAACAGTGATTGATCTATCAAAGCTCAAATATGCGCGTAACCGATTTGACGAGGACTATCCGAGTCTCAAATAGTACATCCCCGTATTCCAAATACATGCTGAGTTATTGGAATTGAATGATAATATTTCAACGGCAAAATTTTTTTTCCATCTTCATCTGCAATAAATCAAAATTTGAATTTCAAAATTTACGCCGAGATTAAATTTCATTTTGACACTTGTATTTTTTGTATCAAAACAATTTTGATTTATAAATTTTAATAGTTTCTCAGTGATGCTACGCGTATAATTAATTTCCTTAACATATGGTCAAATCCGTCGGTACAGAATAATCAGCACCAATTATTTTCAGTCAAATTGAGAACTGACCGCGATACCGAACGCACGAATTGTTTCTCTCGTGCATGATGGACCAAGAATTGTCCTTTAAAAGAGAAAAATACGTGGACGGTGTATGCAAATGCAATTATTCCAGTCACGCACTGAGAGAAACGTTGCAAAGTTTCTGGTTCGCGTTGCTCCGCTGAAAAATACTGTTTTGGTTACAGTCACGAGATAAAGTAGTTACCGGTGGAACCCAAGTTTAAATTACAGATATAAAATGAAACACGGACTTTATTTCGTCCATTGTAAATCGCAAATGGTGAATTTTATTTGTTGCAAGCGAAAAAAACTTTATCAGCGCCTATAATTCCAATTCGTGATTATCATACTTTTTATCATTAGCTTTAATTTCGACCCGATTCATAAACTCAATAGAAAAGTTAAATTCAATTGCTCGTTATTCACATTACTATTGTTCATTCACGGTTTTGATTCATGGCTTATTAAATCATGTCATACAAAAAAGCGTCATGCAAAACAGCTCTAACGTATCTCGGAGAAACCATCATTTTTACTGTCGATGGCGCCGAGCATTGTTTAAAGTCGTTATTTTCGTATTAAAAATCGTACCATCCTCAGTTTTGCATTTTTCACGCATAATTAAGTGCATCAAAATCGAATGAGACTCCCGGACGACTATATCATAGGAGAACAAAAAAAAAGTTAGGACAAAAATTGTTGTTGCAAGTAGAATATAATAAAGTGACGAATAATGTACGTACAAGCGTTTGGTAAATAAAAAAAGGATCTCGAACACGCCAATTGCACATGAAGCATCGAGTATAATATCAACAAGAGCACGCTGGTGCCGAATTGAAAATCAATGGCAACAGCGCCCTCGTCGCTGAATCACCAAGCGAAAATTTGTGTGCTCGGGTGATGTTTCGAACAGTATCCGATGTATCGACCGTGGTCAAAACTTAAGCAGGCTGATTAATCGTGAGCAAAATAATGTATTCACGTTATTTCGAGGAGCTCATTTGCATGAAAAAGTTTCGCTCGAGCGTTATAATAAAACGAAAACCTTTTTACAACCAAGAACAACAAGTTCCACCGTTTGATTATATTTCTTTTAACAATAATCAACTTTTGTTGAAATTGTTAATACAGTTCCATTTATTGTTGTACCATTGAAAAGTTGTAGAAAAATTGTTCAAAGTTTTGAGTGAAAATAATTCAACTTCATTGGATGATGTTTAATTGGGTATTTAGTAAGAAAAATGAGAAAATTGGGATGTTTATTGTGTGTATCAAGTCCTTGTCCGACGAAGAAACTATTGGGCGTAAATCTCTCAGGGTTTAGTAACAACGATTAGTGATCGAAGCGCGACTATTTGCCGAGCTTCATGGGATGGGAATTGGAGCGATTGAACTCAGGATCCGACACATGTCAAGATTAATATTTTATGGATCGACGAGGAAACAGTTGATCTGACAAATCGCCTAGAGCACCGGAACACCTTTTCAAATACCAAACAATACAAAAAAACAAATACAAAAATCTTTCCGTTCAAAAGATTGGGTAAATTAACAAGCAACTTTATTATTTTTAATTTTATTCTGTTTTTTTTTTTTTTCATTTTCAATATAATAAATATTAAAATTACCAAAACATTCAGTTGAATATTAAGTTAACAAATTTAATTTCTGATCGTTTAGAAAAAAGGTCTGAATTGCATGTTGTACTATAAAAACAGAGGAATATTTGTCGGTGACAGTTGGCATCTGTAGGTATAATTTTGATGTGATCGAAAACAGACGTATCCGAATAATCTCGGGATTAGCGTCCAATTAGTTGAGCTCGTGGCTCGTATGATTAGAGTTTACGCATCTTCCTGGACGGCAACCTGTGTTAGTGTCCAGTGTGCACGTCTGTAATAGCCGAGAAGCATATACACAAAATATGTATATACACACGAGCCACTGAAACTTGTCGAACTTGGCTTCCATTAAACTGCTTTGACGTAAACGTAAATTACCTCACGCAGCCTATACTAAATTTATCTACCGGTGTTACCTGCACTGCTGATAAAAATAATGGACCGTAACTGAGAAACACGATACTGAATTGCATTTCAAGGGAAATGTATCAATATTTAGTCAGATAAGAGAGAGTTCACAATGTATAATCATCAGCATAAACAATTATCAAGATAAGAATTTCTACTGAAATTACTTAAAGTAAATAAACAGAAAAGTTCAACTGAGATAGAATGCAACTTTGTTTAATTGAAAATAACTTAACGATAAACAAAATACAACATTGAAATAAGCTTTCAAATTAGATGATTTTTGGCAAGTTTGAAAGACTGTAATTGTTTTGCGATATTTTGCTTTGGGAACATTTTTTGGAGTAGGCCAATTAGCCTAATAATTGTTCCCCATTGTGTAAACTATCAGAGACTATTTTTATTACACTATTCTCCAATATTTGATTACAAAGCTGGATGAAAAGTGTATTGGAAATCATTTTAATTTATTAACATGGAGGTATTTACAAATTAAAATGAAAATAAATTAAATTACTTATTTAGTTAAGAAATTTCAATTAACTTATTCGTAAGAAGGAAAATAATTCTCATAGAGAGAGAAACAAAGTTTCTTTGTTGTTTTATTTCGTCTTTTCGTTTTATTTCGTTTTTTTTTTCACATTGCTACTAAATAAAATTTATCCTAGATTAAAAGTAAGACGTAATCTTTTTTTTGCAACTTTTCAAATGTTAATTAAAACTTCTTTTCATGCTTTAATCAAGATCAAATCAGAATCGAATTTGCATTTTTAACGAAATTCAAAAATAGAATTGGAGTTTTCTTTTTAAGACACAGAGAAGAAAATGAAAACTAATTTGTAGAATTTGTTTTAACGAAAATTAATGAATTTAATTAACTCAAGCCTGTTTTCAAATGTAAATTTACATATCAATGACTAAAACTGACGTAGATTGTTAATCAATGATAAAAAAAATATTTATATTAAATTTATTCGTTGTCGTGAATGACTCGATTACTCATTACTAAAAAACCTTACAACAACAAAAAGTTAGACACGGCACGCTGCCGCAACTTTACAACTTGGCTGAAGTTTGCGAGCCCGAATACACTTATAAACATCGCGTTCAGCTCACGCAAATCAACGTTTATTCAGCATCACGGACATTCTGTCGAGAGCTCAATGTTTATTAATTCTTTATGGCCCAACCGAATGATCCAAGTTTCCATGAATAAAAGCCAAGTACAAGTTGTATAGAAGGATTGCAAAAAAGAAGGATTGCTTTCACCAGGTGTTGATTTTACTTGAATTAAGGGGACGACAAAAAAACGCAACAAACTGGCAATGCATCGTCAAGTATTAACATCAGAAGTCTTACATAACGGCATATTAAAGCGAGATTAAAACTTAACGTGGGGTTAAATCTTACACGGGACAATCGAAAAAATGATCCGCAAAAACATCAAACGTGCGCGCCCCGCAAACAGTTGGCAAATTTAACTCATCATCGTTTATTAATTCCCCTGAAACATCCACGCGCGTTTCAGCTTAAATAAGATTATCGTGTTTCGTCTTGATGGTAATATGGCGAATTATATTGCGACATCGTATAAACGCCACGATGGTCTCGATCACTACGGCAAACTGTAGATTTGCGCTTCAGATAGGGATTACTTTTATACATATCGGCTTTCATTTAGATATCCCGCCACGTATTCTGAATGAAGATTCGTAATCGAATTATACTTAGTTCGAAAAATATTTTCAACAGAAATGTTTCTACGTTGAAAGAACAAACTTTTATTTTGTGCCAATCTTAAGTTATAGTGTTTTAGTAGAAAGTGAATTAAATTGAATTAAACTGAAAGAAAAATTGCAACTAAAAATATTTTCAATGAATATTCGATACTTGTTAAATTGAAATAGTGCAATAAGTTACTGGAGTTTGATTGTTCAAAACAGGTGTCTCTTATTGTTACTGAGTAACAATAGAATTTCTTCAGCCGATTCAAGTGAAACAAATTTGTTTGTTTTCCAACATTTTCTGTTAGATCAATTGAAGTCAGTTGTTCTAACTGGTTTCGTATGTTGATTACATATTACAATTACAATTTTCTGCTGTTCCAACTTGTCCGATTTTTCTCAGTGCAAGTCTTATTGATTTAGAGGTTGGTCATTTTATTATTTTATTTAATTGAAGACTGTATTGTTTTATTTCAAAATAAAAAAGAGAAAAAACTGTTACGTTATTGAGAAACGATCGCAAACCTTCAAGGGTATAGATTTATTACTTCAACTCTGAATCGTTGCCGCTTTTGTATGAATAATTTTATTAAATGAGCAAGACTCATTTTAATATTAATAAATATATAATCAATTTGTAAGAAGCATTTGCGTAACTTTTTTTTTACACTGCATTTGTTTTGATCATGAAAGTCATCTGATAATAAAAATATCCAGTTTTTCTTATGAAAGTGCATTTTTTGTGCCTTGTAATTTGAATGCATAAAACGTCATACGTTCTTGAGGCTTTGTTTATGTTCGGCTCTATTCCGCTGTAACAATATCCAGAGCGCAAAACTATCGAGGGATGGAATTCAACAGAGCTCGAGCGTAACGTCTTGGTTACTCGGAGCTGCTTGAGATCACTATTACTATTCCGGCTTAATCCTATTCGCACGAGACGACGTTAGTTTTACGAGCGCTCGTCGAGACTCTCTCACTCTCTCTCTTTCTAAGCTGATGCTTGCACTCTTTTGCAAATTCCCTACGCTGCATTTGGTCCAATCGGGGAAAAAAATCTTAAAATACGGACATTTGGGATTGCTATGATAATTTGTAATAATATTTTCCTCTTTTTTTTCTGAGTGAGTCAATCCGTGTGAATAAATTTCAAAATTTAATCCAAATATGAAATTGAATTTCGAATCGAATTCGTTTAAATCGAATTATCTTAGAATGATGTTCATCGAATAAATCCGACATTTTTTTTGTCATAATGAATATTTAAATTTGATTGAAACATCATGATTGAACAAATACACAAAATAAGTGATGTCGAAATTGGTAATAATGAAAGCTTCATTTTTGATGAGAAATTGTGTCATTGAAATGCATAAATCAACGTTAGGCCGAGTTACAACATGGGAGAAATTACATTAACACGCACACAACATAATCCTGCATTAACGAGTTAAGTCCGCGTTAAATCAGGCGTAACCGTTGAACCGTTCAAACGTATAACAAAATTACGACGAAGTGTGGGTTAAAATCAACCGTAGTATGAATATCCGGAATAACGATTCGAGCGCTCGGGTAATGGTTGTACTTGAGTCTGACGACACAAATCGTTATACCACTTACGATGCAACATAACTTGTAAAACTGCAACGCGGGGATGCACTTTGCAACCGCTATGCATCTATAATGCTTGATAATTAATAAGGCTTGCCATCAAAAATAAATAATAAATCTTTCAGTGTTTTATTTGCAGAAAAAACATATTTGCAACAAAATGTAAAGCAAAGTTTTTTTGAATTAAATTGATTTTTAATAATGTAAAAAATTGTTTTTTAGTGAAAGTTTTTATTTCTTTTTTATTACTCAATAGTGATAAGAAGCATTTTCATTATTGGATGAAAGAATGGAGTTGGAATATTAATTTGCATGCTTTTGTAATACCAAAGTAGACATTAAAGTAATTGATTGGTCTGACTGTGTTTCCGATAAATCGGTCGGGCGAGTATACATGCCGAAAGATAATAATATGATAAATTCTTGCGTTTCAGTCTGCGGCGATATCCACGGACAATTTTATGACTTGATGAAGTTATTTGAAGTGGGTGGGCCACCATCAACGACAAAGTACCTCTTTCTAGGTGATTATGTGGACAGAGGATACTTCAGTATCGAGGTAAATTTCCTTACAATATCATTAATCATTCTCTCTTTTGAAGTAACACAAAAGATAATACCGTGAAATTTGTTCCAAAGATCCACGAATTTCAATTTAACATAATTGAACGACTTTCATTCACGTTATACTCAAATTATTCAACGTTTTTAATACTAAATTGTCATTATCTTTTCAAATAATTTTCTAAGAAACTAAAAAAAAGTGGTATTTTGTGATAAATTTAGGCAACGATAATCATAATAAATTATAAAAAGGCAAAAACTAGTGAATATATCCATATATTTTGTTTTCGTTGTTTCTGCTGAGTAATTTAACGGAGAGCATCGCTTGTGGACTTGTAAATTGTAGCTATCAAAAACACCCGTTTCGCCCAAACCAACGGTGCACTTAGCAACGTGCATCCTCAATTTGTTAAAAAGCATGCTAATTTTCACAAGATATTAATTACTGCGTACCTTGCAAAACCCTGCCAACCATTGCCATGAAATAAGAAACTTATCGTAATTTTTAACCAAAAAATTTGCATCTCATCAAACAAACAATTTTGTAATTAGTATTATTTTAAAGTTGAATTATTATATTGGATAAAAGAATGTATCATCAAAAAAAGGAACCCTTACGCATTTACAAAAGTTAATGATGAAAAGCGGGTGACAAGTTATTGCTGTGTTTAAACATTTTGTTCCAAGTCACTTTTTGATTCAGTTTTCGAGCTAATGAACGTGTTCATAATGAAAATTATATAGTTCAAAGAGAAAATGTAAAACTGAATGGTCGAATAATCGGTCACTTTGATTATACATCCAAAGCGAGTGTACGTTGTGGTTACATTCACTGTTCCGATAAATCATGAAATTGATGATCATTAATGTTCATTTGTTGCAGTGCGTATTGTACCTGTGGGCATTAAAACTGTGCCATCCAACGACACTCTTCCTCCTCAGAGGCAACCACGAGTGCCGGCATCTAACAGAATATTTCACATTTAAACAAGAATGTAAGTATACCTTTGGAAGAAAGTTTTACAAATTTTATTCAAATCGAAAAATCGCGAATAGTCAATGATGTTGATTAACATTTTCATTCACTCGGTTTTGCAGTGTGTTACAAAATATACATTCATTCTTAAGGTGGATAATTTCATCAAAGTTTCCGCAAGTCGGGTGTGTTTGTGGCTCTTTGCTTACTAAAAAAAAAAACCCGCGTTTATTGCAATCGAGAATGAAAATACTTGTTGGGGATATTACCTTCCGGCCGGTAAAAATTTCGCTTGGTTTTATCTGAATTTCAAATTAAATTCTTCCGGCGTTTTGCGCAGGTTTCATTTATTCACTGTTGATTTCGCATTTGAGCCTCACAAATACGAAGTCATCACCTTAGCGGAACCGCATCTACGTTTTCATCCACTTTTGTCTCACCTTAGAAAATTTTGTGCATCAAACATGGAACCACAATTTGAGTTATATTTTTGAATCATTGATTTTTTTTATTTAAAGATACAAACATTTTTTATTGAAAAAGAATCGCTCGATATAGAGCGCTGAATTAGAATAATATTAAAACTTGAAGTTGAAGAATTGACAATTTTTCTTTCTTTTCAAATTAATACAAATAAAGTCACGTGTCATTCTTGTGAGACACATCGATTTGTGAACCAGCCGCATTGCCGACTTTATTAAATCATAGTTGATCGGCGCTTGGATTTTCATGCACCGCAATTTTCTTTCGATTTGAAAATCGACAAAAAATCGAACAAAACTGACAACAGCGACATATAAGGGATGAACCAATTTTATTCTCATGCTCGAAATTTCATCCGCCCAATAAAGTCCTTCTGTACCTTTTGCCCACGCTTTGCACGATTGGCTCAACTTGACATTTAATTTCATTTCACAATTTGACATTATTTAATTAAATTCATGCAAAGTGCGGATTTTGATTAATAATTTAGATCTGATTAGCATGATGATAAATCAATAGTTTGTGCGGCCAAATTAACTAACGCATGCAAAATTCACAATTGCGGTTTTCAACTGTAACAGAGAAAAAAAAAGTGACCGCGCTCACAATTTATGATGCGATATGCCACACGTGCATATATGTCATTGTTATTGTTCTGAAAAGAGTGAGAGAAAACGAAAAAAGGAAATAATAGCACTTATAACTCAAGTATTTTTTCTACAAAAAAATGTCATCTTTTCTAAAAGCTTGTTCAAGCTATCAAATGAAAAATGCGTACCGATAAAAATAAAGAACCATACGGAAAAACCCATCGACGACTTTAGAGCTTTTGAACTTGCGATTGGCAAATCGCTTTTTTATCTTTTTTTTATTCATTTGTTTTATTTCTATAAATCCTTTTATTTTTAACTGAAAAGTGAAACGTGACTATTATAGAATTTCATTTTGTAGCTCATTTGTGGCTTTCGAGTGGTTAATTTTCGCTCGCGAACTAGCAATTATTTAATTAGGATAATAAATTATTAGTTATCGGAGTAATTACTAGACCATTTGAAATCGAATAATTAGCGCCAGTGTCGATGATTAGTTACGAGGCGTTGAATTTTCGACCGATTTCAAGCGCGAATGCGAATCTGATCACGACATTACACTTTACTATAACAGTTCGCATTTGGTTATATCCATTCCAGTTCTTTCGTCGTGTCGACATCATGACCATTCTGCAATTAGATTTATTATCACTTGCTCCACACTAAATGACTGTCTTCCAACTGACAATCGATAAATCAATTAAACGATAATTTTTGCATTATAATTTAATTTATCAAAAACTATTGGCTTAATCCTCTGTACGAAAAATACGTTATTTGTTTTTCGTGCTTTTTCGTTATTTGTTTCCGAGAATTGTTTCAATCATTTTTTAAATAGTCGTTATTTTCAGTATGAAAAAAAGTACCATTTTTAATTACGTCCATAGATATAAAACCAAAAGTGACGTCGCTTTATGTACGAGACATGAAAATTAATTTTTTTTTTCTCGTCGTAAAAATATATTTCCCGGCTATTGCAATAACTGTGTGAAAGTTGTTCTACGATGACAAGCGATGACGGACAAGCTGATGTGGCCTCGGAACATTATTGCCCTTGGTTATCGCGCAGTTCAGTAATATTTAGCTTCGCAGCCGAACAGTTTGTCTTCTTATGTACAGTCGTGTCATGTTCCCTAGAAAAAACAATAGTCTCGCTGCCGAAATCGACATAATCATTCTCGTGAAACTGAACGAAATAGGATTATATTATATAAACGAAAAGAATTTCAACGAACGACCATCGATTTTTGTCATCCATATTTGTTGCGCCAACTTTTTCCCGCCTTTATTTCCATCGTTATTTGTTTCTGATTCAATAACCCAGACATAATTATTCTATCATGAACAAAAAAAATGCATTACTGAACCAAAAAACGAAAAGAAAACAGTTTTTGTAACGCTATCGTAAAACCACAGCAAAAAATATTATAGAAAAACCTTTTTTTGAAAATATAGTCGAAAAATAATAAAATACACACTATTATAAAAAGTTAATAGTTATTCATGAAAGATGTGTATGTGTTGAATGAAAAATTTATTCGTTTGTGAAAATTGTGATTGGCAATTTATTCTGAAATAAAAAAAATATAAAACTTGTAACTCCGTAAATGAGTATAGAACTGATTTATTTGCATTGTAGATTGGATGATACATCGCTTTGATAATTAGCTCGGATTATTTTTATGCGATGACACACGTGATTGCATTATTTTTGGACGATACCGTTATAATCATTTTGATGTCACGAATATCGCTAGACGAATTTTGCACATGTAGTTTTGACACAAATTCATAAATTCATGCGCCCCAACTGGTAGTTTGTGACAAAAAGCGCTATGAAATATAGAACGCAGTCTCTAATACTCCTTCAGAACACTTTGCACTATTGTAACTCAATTTCATATTTCGCCACCCAGATCTATTTTTAATACACTAGCCTTTTTCCACACTTTATGTTTAGATGTGAAAACGAGCTGTTTTGAGTTGTTTCGTTGTTGTTTTGTTGTAATCATTTGTTTGTTTAACATAAAATTTCCGACTTCACATTTTGGATATCGGCCAAGTGTTTTGTCACATGAAACGTTCAGCCAGAAACAATTATTATTTCGCACTTCCACGGCAAGAACAAAGTGTCGCCTGTTATATAAATATTTATTCGCTTGTTTTTATCTTTACCACTTTATAATGATGAAAAAATAGACATTTAAACAAATTAAATTAAAATACTTCTTACAAGACAAATTTGTTGGATTCCAAACAAATTGTTAGGATGAAGTGAAAATTTACAGAATTACTTAAAGTTCTGAAAGATTAATTCGTTAGTTTCTTTCTTTAAATTTGAAGAATAAAAACTCTGAACATTGAGATCATTTAATTTACAAATTGATATAATATATAGATACAAATATCCGAAAATGATTTAGTCGTATGAGAAGTGAAAAAAACCTATTTTATTACATCTAATTGCTATTAATTTTCAAATTTATTAAAAAAAAATACTGTTTAATTAGTTCAATAAAAAATGCACTCAATCAGCTGTTAGTTCAATTATTAGCTAATGAATATATTTTCACTTGATCATGAATCATCTCCATTTCCAAGGGTCATTAATAATCGCACTCATAATCAAAGTGTTAGCACTCGACACAGTTAGACTAATCAATCTGAGAAGTTGAAAAGCTTTTCGCGTTGAACGCGGGCCAGACATTTTGTAACCCGCAACTGCAAGCCAGGAACGATTGTTCGTTTGGTTTATAAAAAATTACGATACAATTCTGATTGAACAATTTAACAGGCCGAAAGTTGGGCGACGTGCAAAATATAATGCGACTTGATTAAACGTTTGCTTTCGTATTTGCCGGACAATTATTTCGCACAATATTTGTCCAAGCAAGTGATTTACCGACGCGCGTGTCAACCGCGCGAACAAATGCCAGCGCCTTCTTACACCAATGAATGTAGCCGGTAACATGTGGATGTGTCTTGCAATCTTAGTGTAAAGAGACTTTATTATTTGTTTGCTCAGCATTACAAACAAGTTTTGATTGGCTTATCTTTGAGATTTGTTTTCTATCAATCATATATCTGATTATACTTTACCATTATTTTGTTAACTATTTTAAGCAAACGCCAGAGCTCAAATACAAAGTTGAATATACATTTTATCAAAGATTTCAAGTTTTGCAATATCAGAGAGATTGATTGTTCAAAATTTGTTCTTAGACAATGTATACAACTTAATCAAATAGTTAATTGAGTCTCGAGACGATTCATCAAAATGAATGAATCATAATTAAATCAACTGAAACACTTTTACTTCATTAATTTCATTTTTCATTCACCTTTCTTTTTATTATGATTATAAGAATAATTAGGTCTTTCGATTGAAGAATTACTTTTTCCAGCTAATTAACCTTTACGAATCCGTCTAGACCCGTTCGTTCCTTTGTATCCGTTCAAACAGTGTCTGTGCTCAATTTCAAACGTCAAACTGAAATTCATCATTACGACTTATCTTTTGCAAACACTTCGTTTCACTATGCATCCGTCGGGCCACTTTTCGAAAACCAAAAGTTTGTGAGCGCGCAAATCGATAAAGATTTCAATTTGTTTATGAGAGAGCGCGGACAACCTTGCCGGGGCATTGGAAATTCGTTCATTGCGTGGCAGAAGGCACGGCCCGTCCATTCAGAAAGCTTCCAAACTATTGCGTTACACGCGATTATTCCATTATCGGACATTACAACTTCGTTCGGCATCCAAGATTCGTTTTTAAGGACGCGCAACACGAATTTCCGGATCTTCAACGACGGTTTAGTACTCGTTTGCAGTCATTTGACGATTGTCAACGATTTTATTTATGAACTTACATCAATTTCGCAATTGATGATCGCTTTCTCTTGCGACCTTGACCGCCAAATCAAATGAGGTCCTTCAACAAACTTGTACATTTTCACATAATACAAAAAATAACAAAATAAGAAAATGAACTAAGCTTGAAAGTGAGTTTTAATTTGTAATATTGAACCCATCAATCCGTCAAATCAATCATGATTAACAAGAATAATTTATAATCTCGACATGCAATCAATGGGCGATATAAAATGTGTAATAATTTAACCTGCCTGAGCCGAACTGTTGGCACATTTTTCCTCGTTCATTTACATGTCCAAATTTGTGCCAACTGGTCCTACACTTTGACTTAATGAATCCCTATTGTCATTAATAATCATCTTGATTGATAACCAACTTTTACCATTAACAGTTAATAAAGCAAAAATACCTACAAGCAGCCTGAGTCATTCAAAAGTTGACGTTTGAATGTCGGCTTTTAATGTACTAACATTATTTTCATCTTTTTGTTTGATGAATGATTATATATGTTGTGCCTGCATCCTCACAATATCACATTGAACAAATACAATGTCTTGAACAATTTTATAGTCATTAGTCAATTGTTTCACGTGAAAAAGTATTATTGAAAATAATTTAATAACATCAATTCATAACAAATTTTTGTTACCTTTATTAATAATATAAATAATTAACAGTTGAAAGAAAACGAAATAACCAACCGTACAAAACTTATTATAAAGTTATGAAACAAAAACAAGACCCAGTTTTTCGTGGATATCCCACTTAATATCGCATATCCTATTGTTCTTTTCTGTTTACTTTTTCGGCTGCAAAGGAAATTCTTTCAGTTTTAAAAGTTTCGTTTAAAAAAAAATGAAACCGAAACAATGAAAATAAAAATTAAATTTAGCGATGATGAATAATTTGCAGAATTTGTGTTACTTGAAAACCGTATAAATACTTTTTCTGTTGAATAAAATAAATTTAAATAAAAAATAAGTGGCTGTTTCAATTTAACTTTTTTGGCACTTTAGATAGATTTTTTGGCGCTTATGGTATATGCGTCTTGGCGCTTTTCAATGAAATTAGTGCTTTTGGTGATCACCAAAAATAATATCATTAACATATAACTTTGAACTTTGGCCAGAAAACTTTCTTAACCTAATTTATGACATTATTAATAAAACAAATAATATGTTAGAAAAAAATTGCAATAAAATTTGAAGTTTGGAATGATATCTAAATAAAAAAAAATCTTTTTGATTAACAATAGCTGTAAAATCGCATGCATAGATAATCGATATAACTAGTCGTATTTTTGATTTTTGTAGTAAACATTTTGTTCTTATAATAATTTACATTTTACACGATACCATCATTAAATTAAATCACCGAATTGCAAATAAAACGGGAAACCCCTAGAGCAATTGACAAATTATAATTCGATCGAAATGCTCATTTGGTTTGAAATAACAGAGTCGAACTTGATTCACATGAACGGTTGTTGATTGACAATTATAATACATTCTTACATCAAGTGAAACAAAAATGTAAAATAGGTCAAATAATACATATATGCTAACATCATGTGGATCTTTAGATGGTGTACAATTTATGCGACCGCCATAACAACTCAGGTTTCATCATAGCAAAGAAACTTTCACAGCTGTACACACATCAAACATGTTCGTTAATTAACCAAGCGTTAATTAATTAAGATAGAGCAGTTCATACGACGTTGTGTTTGTCGGTAACACCATATTGTTTCCTTCAAGGATATCATTTCAAGAATGTAAATCTAGGCCCTCATGTGAAATCTAATCAATGTTCAAAACACGATAAATGCGCTCAATTAATTGTCCAATTCGATAATCTATACCGCAGTACATATTTTTAATAACAAAAATTTTTTGTGCAGAGGAAAAAAATGATCTTAGTTTGATAGTTCGAACTAATGAAAATTTTTCTCACAGCGAATCCTTTTCAACTTTTGACCTCCTGTTCAGGAATGTCGATTTAAGTAATTTGATCGAAATAAAGAAACGACCAAGCGTGTCCTTCGTAAAGCGACAAAGAAAATTTAATATCTCCGAATGCGGCAGTAGAAAAAAAAGTTGCAAAATATTGATCCCGAGGCACTTCTTTTTTTTATTTTTCGTCTATGAGTGTTTTTCGCGAGACGCAATTAACTTTGACAAAGTGATGCAAAGTGATAAGACGAAATCGAGCGCTTTGCAGATGGAGCGGCAATAAATTCGTCGGAAAAATTTGAGGCAACTCAATTTTTCATTGGCCGAGGCCACGCCTGCGAGATTTACGTGTTACGCGAAATTCGGGGCCGAAATTTATGAGCCCCCTCGCAGCGGGCGCTATCACACGCTGTTCGGTGTCACTTTATTAACCACAAATCCTTTCGACTGTCAAGCGTTACTTCGACGTAATGACGCAATGTTTCTCATCGTGGCTGACACGGCCGCTCAGGATAATTATGCATCTTACGAGATTAGCCGAGCTGCTGCCTAAATAAAGTTTTTAATTAAAAATCCTGCGGCGATTCTTATATTTTAATTAAAAATTTTCCCCGGACTTGACAAGAGCTTTTTCCTTCGATTTGTTGTTAGATACCCCATGCGCGCTGTGGGAAATTAATCAATTCTGAGTTTTTGATTGAAAAGTTTCATTGTTTCGGTTATTTCAATTCTCTGATCGAATAGACACAAATTTGACATGGATTTGATTAATTGATGATGGTTTGGGTTATATTTTTCAATCAGTTCTGTATTTCAATAAACCTTTTAATTATCAAGATCCAATTTCGAACAGAAATTTGACTTAGTGATATATATGAAAAATTAACGTGTAAATTTTAACAAGTGAGTGTTTCAACCATAAATATCAAATAATTTTTTATATAAAAAACAATTTTTAATTATATATTTTTTTCCACTTAAACTATAAAATGGTTTTTTATTTCATGTAAAATAAATTCATTACCGTATTTTGTATTTAGCAGTCAAATTGTTTGACGGTCCTTTTGAATTTTTACCGAGTAACTGAATTTAGATGAAACATTTTTTTTGCATGACTTGTTTAACAACTTTGTTATTCAGTGAGTTTCACAGACATTATTTTTATTTAAAAACCTTGTGATGAATTTTAATATTAGCCGCGGACATTCATTTCGTTGATAATGCAAGAACATTTGGAACGGTCAATATCTTTTATTATTGCCCATAAAAACGAAAGTTTCGTTGGACCATCTGTATCGTGTCTTAAACAAGTAATATAAGGCTCCTTAGATTAGAAGCTTATAGGTTTTAATTAAAGGATATGAGATGATAAATAAATAATAATATATATTATATTATTACTATAGAAAATTTCATGAAATGTATGAAAAGTGATTTCAGTAAAATTGAATTTTTTAACACTGCATGACATTTCTCATACTATTAAAACACGAGAACATTTTAAATTATTGTTTTAAAGCATTGTTCTTGAACGTTATTGTTTGCAGTGTTTTCATACAAACAATTTCATATTTTGGTGATTGGGTTTTAACATTAATTATTTTAAATAAAACAATAAACCGTCTGAAGGACGAGATAAAATGTTAATCAATTTCGTTGCTGAAATCAGAAACATATTGAGAATACACTTGACCTACATATTGAATCAATCAGAGCTCCGACATTTTGCTTTCATGGAGACTTGAAAAGTTAACATGACAAATAAAGTTTACAGATTAAACTTAGTTGAACTCTTCAACTTTGAAATTGACTAATCAGAACAAGTGTTTCTTGGGGGAACCAAGTTTAATTAAAGACACCAATATAGCAACTATTCATTAAACAATTTACGTTGAAACAAGTGAATATAATTAGCAACAATACATATTTCATATTAAAAATATTGCAAGGTCTGAGCTGACAGTATCAACCCAAAGGGAGTTAATTCGAAATCTCGCATGCAAAATCTCACCCGGCTCTGATTAGGCCTAATGAAACAGGTTAAGTTTCGAATTTTGTTAAACCAACAGAAAACAAATCTAATTTTCGTTTCTCCTTTATGTATGTTGCAGGTAAAATAAAATACTCAGAGAGAGTTTATGATGCGTGTATGGATGCCTTCGACTGTTTACCACTGGCAGCCCTAATGAACCAACAATTTCTTTGTGTACACGGCGGCCTCTCACCAGAAATCCACAATTTAGAAGATATTCGTAAGGTGAGTTAACTTATAACTGACTTTTGGGATCAAACTTTTCACTACATTTTATTTGCGGTCCAATGAAAAATGCTTTCCACAGTATTTTTTTGTTGATCATTTTCTCATCTCATGGGATGAAACAATCAATAATCCACAAGAAGACTTTTCCGAATCAGTCAGACGTATAATTGGTACAAATGATCTGAAAACAAAAGCTTGATCATATTATTTTTGAACATGAATATAACTCGGAAGTTTAAAAACAAAAGGAAAGATTTTGTACTGGCTTATATGTGTTAATGCAGCGGTTGTTAGGTTTTTGTTTCAAATTACATGTAATTGAAGTTATCCACGTGCACCTTCCACGAATGGGAACTGGAAAAAAGAAAAAACAATTTTTTTCCAAAACAAAATGAAAAATGTCTAGAAATTAAAATTATTCACCGCCATAACTATGACAAAATTTTTTTTAAGTTCCCATTCGTGGACGATCCACGTGGATAATTTCAATTACATTCAAATTACTGCAACAATTTCAAACCAGGTTTACCAAGATAGTTTATGCCATAGTCGCAAAACATTTCATGCTCAAGTTTTTATTATTAAATTCACCATAATGATTATCTGCTCAACATTTATTTCATTAATTACAACATCCTCTGTAACTTCAATTATATTTCGAACCAGAAATTCTATAAAGTTGAATGTGTATAGCCGTAATTTTGTTTGTATACATAGTATTTCGTATAAATTACGAGTAAATCCTTTCAAAAATTTGCACACCTCGACGACAGCTACTGATCCAAAATTTATAACGAAATCCTTCTATTACTAACCATGAAGGTCGGAACATTTTTTTTAACTTTTCAATAATCTGCTCAACATATCCCGCAAGTCTGTCCTTTTTGACAACTTTTCCAGTACTGACAACTTGTCGATACACATTCTCAAAATTCTCAAGTACCTTTGCGATACTGCACAAACCTATCGAAACTCATTTTATTTTATGACAAATATATATCATTATTACTAATATTATGAAGAAAAAAAAGAACTCTACCGTGCCAGCCCATTTCTGTTTTTCACAGCGACGGAATAAAAAAGTAGTAAATAACCAAAGCAAAGTTTGTTCGTCTTGTTTTGATTCTGTTTCCCGAAGGCTAAACTTTGATAAGTTGATAACTTCAGGATCCGAGCACTAACTCGTCATGACGCTTGAAAATTAATCTATAAATCTCAGAGCGAGCTTTGCAGAAAAAAAATCAGCCCGGCCAAAGTAAATAACTGAAAATCAAAGGCAGTCGATAATTTGACTGCTGGACTACTTAAACGCGTGAGGGTCGACGAAGAAGCAACCGAGAAAAAAATCAAAAAAACTGAAAGAAAGGAAGGAAAGAGACAAAAGTGTGAGCAAACTGAAAGTTAAAAGTTGACCCGCATGCACGCGTCCTCTTTCTCTGGCCTGGATTGTCTGTGACCGCGAGAGTGAATGAAGTCTGCGGGACGCGTGCGACAACGGTCATTGGACGAGGGGTACAATTGGTGAATCATTCGATTGGTCGAGTGTTATGGGAACCGAGGTAGAGAACCGGAAGAGTACCAGGGAGCTCGACGCGCTGCCACCTGCTGTATCGATCGACCATCTATTCCTGCGCTACCTTCAAAGTGGCCCCGTGCATACGTACACAGATGTGGACGCATGAGAGTGTAGTCAGGCGTCGATATATGGAAAACGCAAACTCTCGAGTGTATACATTACACTTCAGTATTTGCGGTTGTATCCACAGCCTGCTGCCATCTCCGCCCGACTTGCTGACCTTAGTTGCCAAGCCCGCCGGGCCAATTTCAACTTTTACTTCATTACCGCACCCCCGGAGTTAACTCCCTCAGTTGTGAAATCGCACACGCTTTCAAATATTTTCTGACAGTTTCATTCAGCCGACTAACTGAAACAAAAGATGAAACAACCGATTATTGACCTATTGACCCTGACACAACGCTGTCATTTTTAATCATACCTCAAATATTGGAGTTATTCGACTGGGAAAATTTTTATCATGATGATTATTTATTATTTATTTATTTTTTAATTATTTATTTATTTTTATCCCTAGATAGAATGGCGGAGAATAAATTTGAGTCCATTCACTTGGTGACCTTGACTAATTTACACAGGGCAGATAACAGATTAGTTGGAGTTGATTTCAGGCCACGATTTTTAATTATTACATTAAAATTTATTAAAGGTGGAATCGAATTTATTGATCAAACATGATGCAAAATTAGTGTCGTGTAATACATTGTTGTTCTGTTGTCACACAGAGTTATTTGTGTACGGGGTTCTCTTTTCCTTTGAATTTATTATTTTAATTAACTAATGTGTGCTAAATTCTAATGCCGTTTCACTCATGAAATAAAATTATTTGTACCAGTGACAGATCGATATAGAAATCTAATCGAGAGTTCATTATAACTTGGATACTTTTTTTTCAATCAATTTTTTTGTCAACCGTCATGAATAAAATCCAACTACTTGCTTCTTAAATATTTATTGATATTTTGGCGATGAGATTATTTTCTTCTCGGTTCGGCGAGGTTTTTGTAATATACCGATCGTAAAAGTATTTCTGATTTGTCAAGAAGAACAAATTTTGTATTTCCAATTTTTGTCTCAAATAAAAGTATCGAATATATTTAAAACTGTATTTTATGACTGTCAACAGTCCTTAAGGAGCTTAAGTTTTTCATAGAGCAAACATAAACCATTTTAACGAGAGTTTTAGTTTTCAAAAAATACTCAACATTTTTTTTTTATTAATGTAGAGATTTTAGTGAAATGATAGGCCTTGCGTAATTCCTGGTAGAAAGAATCAGTTTTGACACGTGGTAAATGTTACGAGTCCATTGCCAATACGTCTTACTTAACAAACATTTTTATACCCGCGATGAGAAAACGTCATGCTTTTAGGGATGCCGTGTCCCGCTGTGATTTATTTCATGCACATCTTTTTCCGAAACATTTTATGGCCCTCGATTTTTCAAATAAACCATTCACCAAACCCACGTTCCTTCTAATTATTTGTATGATTGATGAGTATCGATTTTTGTGTTCATCTTACTTATTACAGGACATGAAAATAACAGCCGCTTTTGAAGTAATTGAGTGCGCAAAACATATATAACACGAAATTTTCTCACTCATTTCATTTTGTCCTTTCTCTCTCTTTTTTTTTTTTTTTTTTTTTTTTTTTTGATAATTAAAAGCAGTGCATTTCTATTTTGAAATAGAAATGCTTAATTGAAAAGAAATGTTGATTGTTGAACTTTTGAGCGCAACCTTTCTACTAATTTAACCAATTGAATTTCGCCCGTCTATGTACAAGCTGTTTTCATGAATCGTGAATGACGTACAATTATCGCTCTCATATACAGTCACGTCTTCACTCTGCGCGACAAAAATTGCTGATTGTAACAGAGCTCTTTATAATAAGTTCTGTTATTTATAAATAAATATCAATCATGCACACAAATTAGAAAAAATAATCATTACTAATAAAAAAAATACATTACACTTTTGTAATGAAATTTGAAATTTTATTTTGGAACTAAATTTGAATCATTTTTAATAATACTTTTCCAATGTTCTTTTTTGTTATCGTTAACTATAATTGAACATTCTAGAACGAACCAGTCTGTTTTTGCAAAACGATAAAAAATGTGGCAATTTGCAACTGTCCATTCATTAAAGTTTATTTTACAAGTTTGGGCTTTTAAGAACTAAAGTAATAATTAAGTTTTGATACAATTTATTGTGGACGACTATCAAGTATCTCATAATCTTATGCAAAGTTCGCGTAAATGACGGAAAAAATCATAAAATTAACGAAGTTAATTCGTCGGAGGGAAAAGTTTGAACAAGTTAGGCAAGGCAACACACAAACATTGCACGCAGGGAAATATTCTTAATGCTTGAAAATTATATTGCTGTTATTATTGTATTACTTTTTAGCAATGTCTTACTCTTTTTTTAAAAATGAAAATCTTACAATTCCCTTTATAGCAAAGCGTTCGTTTTTTTTAATGAAACTTTGAGAACGGACTTGTTTTGATATCGCAGTGGAGGAAATACTCAATCAATTATACAAAACATTGATTTCAAAACATCACAAACACACAATATAAGTAGAGATAATTGAAAGACACAATTACGACAGCATGTGAAAATAAAAATTTTAATTAGCAGTATATGACTATAAAAACAATATGCTCCGAGGAAAAATTAAAATACGAAGAAAGTAATTATTTATTTTTATAGTTGAACGTTCTCTGTTTCTGAGACAAGAAATGCGATCATACCAAAGTGAATTAAATGATGAAATAAAAAAAGGATACAATTTCATCTTAAGAAAAGCCAAAAGAACTTATTCATTTTCTACTGTTTTTATTGTCTTACTTATTCTCAGACAAAAGTTGATGCACAAAATGAAATAATTCTTATATCTTCTAGTCGACAGCAACATGGTTACATAATTTTTGTATATCTTTCGCGGTTCAATTTCAGAATCTAATTTCATCCCTATTGAGTCGATAAAATACAAAAAAAGAACTGTAATTATCATATCTACATTCGACAAAATGTAATCATAGAACGCGAGATGAAAGGGAAAAGGAGACGCTTTGTTAAAAGTTAACATGGAGAGCTCAATCTTTTACCGTTAAGTTTGTGAGCGAATGGTATGAAAAACTGCGACACATTGCAATTTCCACCTCAAATATATTGTATATATATTTTTTTCCTCTCAAATGTTTAAAAGACTGTCGTTTTTTCAAACAAAAATCACATATTGCAATATGTGATACCACTTTACAAATAAAAAGTATTTTTGTTATCAAATTTTACAATCTCCAATGTCAAGAAAATGTAACGAAATTTATAAATTTATAAGAGCATGCTTTTTTGTAACAATTGGATCAATTTTTCATCGAGTGCACATTAGTTAAAATGAAAGAATATTTTTAGTTGGAAAAAAAAATGTTGGTCGTTATTCGAAAAAAAAACGAAAAAGAATATACAAGAGACAATGATAAAATATAATCGGGGCCTACTATGGGCCAAAACTCGGACGAAATATGATGTGTATTTGAGATTTTAATGCAGTTGACCCAGTTATTGACAGTACCGAGAGTGAAACGTTGAAATACGGTAACTTTATTTCGTATGACGTTGTTAAGCAAAGACACTATACATTGTTGATGGGAAATTAGGTTTCATCCGCGCGATGACGAACAAACATTGAAACATTTTTAATGGTTCGATTATTACTCGGCTAAAATAATCCAATCAACATTCTTCTTTTCAATTTTTTGTCTTTCCCCCTTTCCCCCACTTCAGTCGATATTGATCTCGATGGAGGAACAAATCAAATGTGGCATTTCAATTCCGCATCTGAGTCTAATAAGTCGATTATGCATCTAATTAGTAAATCCTATTCAAAAGCTAACCAAATCAAAATCGATAGTAATTGTTATCTCTTGATGTAATTCTAAACGGGGCTGATATATTTGATACTAAACATAAGTATATTATCAAATTAAAATCAAATTGCAAAAGGAACAATTTAATTTCAATTTTTCTAAACAACGTCTGTATATATTTTTGTTGTTGTACGATCAAAACTTTGTTATTTTATCAAAAATGAACATCTACATCCGTTTTATGTCAACTGTAGAACCAACGTAGAACAAAAAAAGTGCAAGATTTGCGTAAAGCTGGCAGTAATATATATCTTAATTGCAGGCGTTAAATAGTTGTACGAGCTTCCTTCGAATCCTTTCGATCAAATAACTTAAATAGAAATTTAGGTTTCACTTTGGCAATTAAATTCATTTCGAGTAACCGCGCTCCGATGCACGGATTTTACGCTCAAGTTTAATTTAAACTTTTGCAAACAAAAATATTAATCGAAATTGTATTTAAGTGTATACCAAAAGAAGCTTTTGAAACGGTTTGTTTTTTTCAAGTTGTAGTTAAATGTTAATAAATGATTGTAATAAAATTTATTTATTTCATTACAATCATTATTCATTTCATTATGAAAAAATCACTGAGCAATTAAAACAATTATGCAAAATTACAAATTTCGACCAGAAATACAAGTATATGTTATGCAATTTTGAATTACATAAATGGGACAAAATTTGTTGTTGTAACATGTTTTGAAGCATACCAAATTTCTCTCTGACGTGACTAAAAATTTAAATGTAATGGGAGGTTTGAATTTGCAAAATTCAAATTTGATGTGCAATTAAAATTAGTTGAGTATGTAACCAGGTCTTTTTCTCGCGTGTAAACCCGATAAATCAGACAAAAACGTTCGCATTTGCGTCGCGCTTAAATAACATATAATCAGAACTTATGTATGAAAGCTAGGCTAAAGCAAGCTTAATTTTTCAGTACAATATCTTTACTATGATCTTATCCATTTTGATTACACTTGAAAACTGCCGTCAGCTAAATTACGGTAAAAAATTATGACCGCTGAGAACAAGAATCATCGAGGAGACTATTTTTTCGGTGGAACATAAAGTTCATTAACTTTTTTTTAATTTTTTCAAAAGATGAATCTTACATAAACATTTTTTTCGCAAATGACTTGGAACATTGAATTTTTTTTTCTTTTTCAATATTATTCTCTTAAACGATAGAACTTTTCCGGTCGATTCTGATAGCTTGTGAAAAACAATGACATTTATTCGAAAACGTGTGCATTTTATTGCAAACCGTACATATCCAGCCCATTTCGCACTTTTCAATCGATTAATTTAACTGTAAACAATTAACGCCAATGTTAAATCAAGCCCGCGTTCATATAAAATATTGATTATCCCGCTAACGGGTAGTAGATACATAAACTTTACGCATTATTTAATCATAAAACAAATATCGTTAGTCAGCAGTTTTATTTGTTTTTTTTTTCATTTTGAATTTTTAATGAACGTCGTTCGGGCATGAAAAAACAATAATTATACTTTCGAACAAACTATGTGGAAGAGTGGATTGAATAATTCATAGATTGTAAGCACATGGAAGTAAAAAAAAAAAAAAAAAAAAAAAAAAATGCCGCGATGGTGTGCGCGACAAACGAATGGGAAAACTTGAAGAAACGTACGCCACTGCAAGCTCGGGCTTACGACAGACTATTGCCGCATCTGGACCAGATTGCTGGGTATTTCTCGAGGGAACACAGGGTGGTTAACCCGGTTCCCAGATGTCGCGTTATCTCTTCCAGTATCGTCATCTGTCCTTGTCATATTTCCTTTAAAATTGTTTCTCCACTTACATCGTCCTTTAAATGGAAAACATCATTATAAAAAAAGAAGGTCAAAAGTTGGAACTGGAAAACATTTTTCAACTCTATGAAAATCGCTGACGAAAATTTCATTTGAAAGTCAAATTTTCAATGAAAAGACATCTCATAGAAAAATTTGCACTGCTATCAGTTTCCGAAGCACTCAACGCACGATGATGAAGTTTGAATTCCCGTTTAAACAAACATCATTCCAGCAAATTTCCAAAATTCGCTATATCTTTATAATTCGTCAAATTTGCGGTTTCCATTTCCGACTTTGAAATAGCTCAACATTTTTGTCTTCATAATTTTCTATAATTACGTTCGAGCATTACCGGGAAATTATTGACAAATTAAAATTTCGTCCTTGAAATTGGTAACGGGTGAATCCGCCGCGTTTCATATATTATTCTCGATATGGAAAATGCACGGCGCATTTTCGCAATACCCAAAGTCGAGGTTCATAAATGCAAATACAAGCGTTGGAACAAAACGCGGGACTCGATGAGATTCCGATCGAATGTTCGATAAACAATGAGAATCGTGTGTTACATTCTTGTCTCCCATCCCCATTTTTACCAGGCGAATATATAAAAAGCGCGATAAAACTTTGAACGGCGCCCCGCGTTGTCCAGAATTATTTTCTCGCACCGAGAATATCGTCAGACGTAAATTATTAACAAGGCCGAAGTTTTATCGCTTTTACATACTCTACTTGAGAATTCCAGCTCTTGTTTTTTCTTTTTCCCCTACTCTTTTCTTTTCTTCCATCCAGATAAAACTGCAAGTGAGTAAATGCGAAGGACAGATAAAAAAAATTGTAACAAGAAAAAAAAGTTGTTACAAGATGAAAAGTTGCCCGTCATCGATATGTATTGGAATAGTTTGAATTCATGGCAGTGTCGCGCTTAAGGCAATTCTACGTGACCAGTCTTGTTATATAGTTTTGTCATGTCAGAGTTTAATCGATCCGCCTAAATAACGCTCAAGTTAGACGGCGTTTTTATTTTACATAATGAGTTGCCGAACTATATTACAATATTTTTTTAACGATACTCCGTACAGGTTCGATGTTTGAGGTATAAAGCAAAGTGTGAGATTTACATGAAAAGGTTCTTTATCAAAATGGAAAAAGGAATTATATAACAAAACTGATTGCTTCGTTTGGGTTGATAACGATTTGGAATTCGAAATGGTAAGCATGGGTCGCCAGTATAACTTGGAACTAATCGATTGTAGTGCGGCGTCTTAATAGCGCTGCATTATGCCAACAAAACGTGCATTTGATAAGGGGAACAATCGTCGATAATTGCTTTTCGAAAATTACGATTAATGATCGGCTTGCGCCGATCACGAAGTACACACGAAACGATTTCCGTTCAAGATTGCGGGCGGGCGATATACGCGCGCCCGAGATATTAAGACAATAACTTCAGATTAATAGTTATTACAAAATCTGCACGTTTTACTGAAATCTCCGTTGCTTTTCATTGACCTCTTTGCCATGCGAAACATTCCGCACGCCGGATCGATACTTTTTGTCGATCACAGCTGATACTAATTGAGCTTTTATATTATTACAGAGACAAATTATAGTTGGAATTAAATTGAATCGTTAAAATAAAAAAAAGGTTCTCTTTGAAATTCAATTTTGATCTAAAAAAAAAAAAAAAAAAAAAAAAAAAATCCACAGTGATGAATCCCTTCATTGTTGCATTTTGACGGTGATAAAAATCGAATTTGTACAACTGGAAAACCGCGCGAAGTGACATATCGTTCGATTTCGATAAAGAAAGAGAGTCAAAGTCCTGTGTTGAATAACAGCGATACTAGTCCAGACCAGATTGTGTCATTGAAATGCAGCATCGAAAAATCCGGTATATCCTCAGGCGATAAAAGAAAAGCGAAAGAAAAGCACATTGTACGAAGCTAAAAGCATCGTCATCGTATACAATATACATGAGAATCGAAGAGGCTACTTGCATCAAACGATCCATCCTGAGCGCCGTCTGCGTTACATAAATATCGAATTCGAATACCCATCTCGGTCACGTTTTTACTTTATGTTGACAACGTAAAGAAATCTCATGCGAAATGTCCCGCTGTTTAGCTGTTTGCGAGTTAAAACAAACACACTCTACTCAAAATTTTCAAACAATAAATGATTAACTTTCATTATCATTACGAGTACATTGATTTTCTAGTACACAATTATTATATAATTGCATTTGTATGCAGTATGCAATTTACATTTTCCTCTTTTCAGTTTCCGTATTTTTCCAATCTTGATGGATCCTGGCAATTGTTTGTTTGTTTTTCATTGAATTATCTACGAGATAGTATACGAAAAAGAAAAGAACACAAACGAAAAATCTCGACCCATTAATCGAGCTGTCACGAAGATAACTTAAAATTGACAATGCGAAAATCCAAGCAGGTCAGTGTGGTGAAACTTTTGTTCCTTCCACACGAGGAGCGAAACGAGTAGTTGGTGTACGCGTGTAGAAATACTTGAGCGTCTATTTATTTTGCTCGTCACGATTCAACTGGTCGTCTTCTCTCACTCCAAATGTCTTCTTTCCCGTAGAATTGTCAACTGTTCTGCTGTTGTGAACAAAATAATCAAATGCTCGTGCTGATTCCTCGTGGCTAAATTGTCCGGCAAGAGGATTCCGATGAAATTCGATGTCCTTTGCAGTTGAGTAACAAACTTTCTAACCGGGCGACTAATTCAGGGGAAAAATTTACTTTGAAATGTCAGAGAAGTTGAACATCAGGATGTAACCCAAAAATATTGCACAATAATCAAATTATTGACTAACTCGAGGATACTGTTATAATAAAAGTCTAAAATGAACACCTTTTGGCAATATCAACTTCAACTTGCTCGTGAGTTTCGTTGGCTTAAAAGCTCACGTGTGCTCCGACTCGCAAAATCAAGAAATATATATTCTGCAACGCTGCAGTTTCTCTCGGGTGATATATTTTCATGGTCAATTTGCGATGTATTTTTTAAATTAATTTAAAGATAGCTGTTCTCTGACGAAAAATCATTGAATTTGTTTGTCAGTTTATTGTGACAGTTCGATTACATTTTACAAAAAACGAAACCGCATGAAAGTAAATGAAAACGAAATATAAGGCGTTCAATTGCGCCGATGCAATTTTTGTTACTTCATTTCTTTTTCAGTTGATATACTCTCTAGACTGGTATCGAATTTTGTCTGACCCCTCTGAAAGAATGGACGATAAAAATGAGTTCTTGAAAAAAAAAAAAAAAATGAACGTCATAACAGCTTCTAACCACTTCGTATGTTAATTAAAGAATAAAAATTTTAATTCCAAAAGACGTGTGTGCTCTGTGTGGGAGTACTGAGAAAAATGCACGTTTTTAATTGTACTATATGTTTTCGTAGCTTCTGGTTCTAACCTAAGAAGTGCTTTTTATATTTTTCAATTATGACGGATAAAATGTGTAAAATTTTTATTGTATATTGATTAAAAATATTTGACTCGTTATTATTCATAAATTTAAAAAGCACTCATTTCGTTATATTATTGGACGTCGTATAGTAATGAAAAAAATAATTTTTTATTTAATTAAACGTTTTTTTTAATAAAAAAGGAAAAAACATTATCAAATAGTTTCAAGTTAGGACAAAATTTTAATGCTAGTGGATATAAATAAAAATATCGAAAATTTGTGATTCATTAAAAAAAATGATTGAACAATTTTTTTCAACATTTATGAATTGCAGAAAATTTCATTCTCTAAAAATTCTACATTGAATAAACTGTCTACTCGTCGTCAACTACATGTCGCAGATCATACACTCGGACATTTGCTCGCTGCTCTTAATCTGTCAGCGAGCTAAAATTTTGCAAAACGTCAGAGATCCTTTGTGTAGTCCATTTGTAGTCCTTGTTTTCTTTTCTTTTTGTTGTTTTTTATGTTCTTAGATACTTAGCTGGAGTATCAAAATTTAATCTGCGTTTGAGGAAACGCGAACATGAACTACTTATTGAGTTTAGAGCTTTGAAAGTGGTCCCCTGCTCTGAAACGCCGTTTCCTTCAAAAACCAACGAATGCCGGAGTCCCAATTAATTAATTACCCTTACCTTTACGGAGCGTGCACGTTAAAATTATTTTGCGCTAAAAGAAAATTATATGAACAGTAAAGTCATTATCATTTTCAAATCATATGAGTCCAAGTAAATTTTAATAAACCCAAATATTAATTCCATATATCGGAATGGGAATAATAGCAGGGTATATAAAGGCAGTTAGCAATTCATGTATACAAGCTCGATTGCAGCATTTTGTATTGCATGAATTATGCAAATGTGCAAGCACATATACTTTTTAATAAAAAGCAAACAATGGTAAGAATTCTTTGGAGCTCCTCTCGTGTGTACATGTTAAAGCTCGCTCACATTTTATTTAATTGAACGGCACATTTATTGAACGTGAATTTTAATTATACTGCCAACACTGAAATTATTAATTAGGTTATCATGCAAGCTTCCACTATTTCTACAGTAGTTAGCTGTGCATTTCATTAATCTGCGGCGGAACGTGTCCGTAATAAGAAAGGATTTTGTACGCGCGACATATCAAATTGTTCGGCCTGGTTTATAAGATACAAATTTTCGCGAGATGCAAATAAAGACAAACAAAATTAACGTGAACAAGGTTGCTGAATCTTTTTTTTTTCTTCTTTTTCCTTCCCCCGAACTCACAATTTGGAAATGAACCAAAAATTTGCATTCACGCGTGGACTCTTGTTTTATCCTGTGCTTCGTGTTCATTATTGTGATATATTGCTGGCGATATTTTGTGTGTCGCACGGAAGAATACAAAAGTTGATGTGATATCCAATAGAGATAATAAAGGACGAACAATAATCGTGCGATGTTATCATTAACGAACGTGAAATATCGCGATATTTCCGATATCCCCGTCGCTAATCATAATGACTTATGTTGTACATATAGCCGAATGCCCGCTGCTGATTTCAGGGAAATTGGCCGTTTGTCGGGAGACGTAATTTTAAATGCGAAATCTGACGCGTTATATTAATAGAAACGCGCTTATTAATCTCCTGTTCCTGCAATTAATTATCACATTGATTTTATGCCTCTGAGAATTGTGCCCTCTCACTTCTGTCTGTAGCAATAAAGACGAACAAAAAATCATGACTTTTATTATACAATTTTCATCTCTCATAATGATAGCAAAGTCAAAATGGTAAGATATTTGGACTGAAAAGAATTTTCGTAAAATGAAATAATGAAAAAGGTCAAAGTCTAGAAGATTCGGGAAACCAAGCTTGATGGAGTAGTGATTGAATAAAACGAAAAAAAAATGTTTGGAAAAATAAAACAAACTAAAAAATGGATGTAATTTTGTTTCAGCTCGACAGGTTCAAAGAACCGCCAGCTTTCGGCCCTATGTGCGACCTTTTATGGTCTGATCCCCTTGAAGACTTCGGAAATGAGAAGAATTCGGAGCACTTCTCTCATAACAGTGTCAGAGGTTGTTCTTACTTTTACAGGTGAGTCTTTGACGATGAATCTTTCTTTTTTCTTATATCTTCGTACCGCAACATTTTTAATATCATTGTACACAATTACATCTTCCAAAATGTTTGTACATTTTCTAGGAAATTTTTTACAACGCGGTTTAGCATGCATTGTTTAAACGACGACCGTAAATTTTGAGACGTTTTTCTCGTCATTCTGTCGGTGTTCCTCGTGTTTTCCTTCCATTCGTTTTACCTTTTTTTCCCCTCGTTATCCCAGCCGTCGTGTAATTACCCCGTTGTTTGTCTCCCGAGCAAGCAACTAGAAGGCAGAATGCAAAAGTCAAGGCTGCTGCTTCCCGGGACCTGATACTGCGAAGCTCATAAAAGGCACCTTTTGTTGAAATAGGTTAATAATGAGAGAACAGCGGCGATACAAAAATCGCGCGAGTTCTTCAAATATGACTGACTTGTAAGACTGGCAAAATTGTGCAACACACAATTTGTAGCATGCCAAGTGAAAAGTCTTTAATAAATAGAGGATATTACATTGTCAAAAGAGGGGTGTAACTTTTGGGAAAATTTATCTAGGCATGCCAACAATGCGTTTTGTTTGTTTTGTTAAAAATATTTGTGGCGCAAAAAATTGTGAGGTAAGTGAAATTCCGAATACCCTGCGACCAAATGGGCTCGCTTACGCGCTTTTGCCCGATCAAAGCGCAAGATTTCGCAAAGCGCTGAGAAACATATCTTTTACGCTAGCTCTGCGTTGCGATTATACAACGAATTCAAAGAAAATCCTGTCACTTTTTCCGCTTGGCTATCTTGTCGTGACAAAGATTTTTATCTTCAAAAGAACGCCAGGGATGAGGCAAAATCTTGGAAACATCGTGGCAGATCGAGTTCAGAGATGTTTCAAAAGAGCTTTTTTCCATTTTTTTATCTTTTATCAAATTTCAACCCGCAATTTATCGATTTCGGGCTGAAATTTATTCATTTCCATTATTGGATAGTAATAAATTGGCTGAATTGAAAAAAAAGATTCAAAGCAGATCAAGATTGACGTTTTGTTAAAATTCAAGTGATACCGAACGTCGGGTAGAAAAACAAATAAGATCAGATACATTTTCATGATTCTCGTTCTCAGCATTGGTTTTCGCAGTTGGCGTAAACAAATTACAGCCATGTCAACGTGGAGCCGCGCAGTTTTGTACGTCGATGACTGACCTGGCTTAGCAAGAAGTATTCATGCCAAGGCGAAGCAAGGTCGCCCACCAGAGACATATAATAATATACGAGAATGCATTATGCGAATACTTTCGTTTTGATTCAACTTGATCTTTTATTACACTAAGTTATCTCATGTATCAATTTCCAATCTCAAGAACAGAAGAGGTCAAATTTGTCTTTGCTTTTTCTTTGTTCCCATGAGCCTTTTTAACTTTGCCTCGACGTTAAATTACACTGTCAACGAGGTATGAAAATTTGTTGTTCTTAAACTTTTCAAAGCCAAAACTTTTGATTCTTTTTTTTTTTTTTTTTTCAACTAAAAATATATGAGGCTTTAGACACGACTGACCGTAATAAGTGTAATTAAAAGCTTAGAAAAAAAGCAGTTTGTGGAAGAATGGCACGCACTTTTAAAGCGACGGCCTGATCGCGCGATTGTGAGCGCGCTCTTGTACACAGAGCTTTATAAAACGCTGCCAATAATTTTCTTTCGGTATGTTAACGATAAAACCACACGCCACAACGATTAGATTTCGGTACGAAGTGGGCACGCGAAGTTTGAGCGTGGATCATTTTATCGCCTGAGACGGGAATTAAAAAATTTTTCAGTACATTCCACAAATTATCTTCAAATGTAATCCCTCTTTCGCAGATAAGTTGAACTCACACAAGATTTTGGGGACAATTTTTGTTGCTTTTTTTTATTAATTCAACGGGGATTAAATGTATTTAAGATTATAAATCAGTATAACCAGACACAGTCTATAAATCAGAACGATAGGAATAGAATATGAATTATCGATGAGTCTTCCAATCATCCCTTCTGTCACGTATTTCGATTCATATAGATGATTAGATTAAAGGACCAAAGACTGGGTAAGCCCTGCAATACCGACCGTGCTCCCTAGAAAAATAATACAAATCTAACATTCGGACTATGAATGAATCATGTTGTATCGTTCGAAATCAAAATTTCCACTCTCAAATATTATATGCTAATACAAAAATGTTTTTTAGGTGTCCCCTGCAATCAATCACTCGCTGTTGAAATCACAAAAGCCTTGATTGATCGGTCACAATACAAATTTCATCAATTTTCTATGTCTAAAGGCGACGTCGATAAAACAACAATAAAAGGTCCGAATAATTATCATAATTAACGTGGTTCTCGGTGGAGGAACACCTGATCTAATTTCAAAGTTAGGATGCCAACAAGTGAAATATTAAAGAGCCCGAGACGGGTCAATTCATATTTCATGCGTCGTGTTAAAAGGAAGTCCGGATAGAGTTTCTCGCTCGAATTAACAGGGAATTGTGTCGGAGGTAGGGCGAACGTAAATTCCGATGGTAATGGGCGTTAAATTGTAGCTGTGGGAGCTCAGTTTTTCGCGGGCCAAAAGATACCGGTGCAAGCCACTAATTCAAATTGTCATGTTAATTATTGATGCAAGCAAGACGCTCTGTGTATACCAAACAAGTCAGACTGATGAGACGTCTTAGTTAGATTTTATTATGCACCTTATACGGTGCTCAAAATTGCAACCTTTTTTCAGACTTGTGTAACCGAAAAAAAAAACACAAACCTGTTTTTCACTTTTTTGTCTTCTTTTTTCAAAAGTAATTCTAACCTTTTTATGCTTCTTGTAAGTTTCAAATGAGAGAATTTTATTAACAGACGAAGATACATAAAAAACTTTGGAGCGTTAAACAAAACCCTTACACTAAATTTTGTAACCACGTTTGCCAAATTTACCAACCTGGCTGTGAAAAAGGCAGTTCATTAACTGAAAGACTTCGAAATTAGTGGGAGATTAAGCGAGGAAATGATGATCATTTTGAACACTATAATATAGCAGATCCTGGGGAAGCAAATTCTTGACTATAAAATGGAAGCAATGATTTCAAAGAAGGACGTTAATGAAATATTTCATCAGTACCATAAAAAAATTAAAGAGTTTTTTTATTGACATACTCTTATATTTTATATTTGACTCATTATTCTTGTTAATATTATCATACATATTATATTAATAATCATATTATTATTATTTTTGTTACTTCGTAAACGCAAAATCGACTCTGTGAATAATTCATTGAATCATTGTGGAGCACATTGACGCTTTCCAAATAATGCACACCACCATTCGATAAACTAATTAAACATTGAGCGAGAGCAAACACAAGAGAGCTCAGTTGAAATTCGTTATGAAGGGATGCAATGTCGTTTACTAATACAAATAACAACTAACGCAAATGGTAAAAGACAAATAATAGTCGATTTTGTAACATTACAATTTTACAATCTTTATAAAATAATTGTCACCGCATAAAAATAAGTTGACTTACTTGTTTTTTGTTCGTCTTTCTAGGATTCTTATGATTGATTCAAATAAACTCGTCTAGGGAAGGTTAATTGTGTTATCAAACGTCCAATTAGTTTTAATAATTCACCGAATAAATCACTTCAGTTTATTTCATTTCGTTTAACTTTATTTTCATTTTGATTGTTTAAGACTCTTTTTTACATAGCTATATTTTCAACCAAAATTTATTCATAAAAATTTCGTTTGTGCGGCAAAAAATAATGTGTGAATAATTTGACTTGTTACAGCTATGCGGCGTGCAGCGACTTTTTGCATAATAATAACCTATTGAGCATCATAAGGGCGCACGAGGCGCAAGATGCTGGTTATCGCATGTACCGTAAATCCCAGACGACGGGTTTTCCGACGTTGATCACCATCTTCAGCGCGCCCAACTATCTCGACGTTTACAACAACAAGGTCAGCTATTATATTCACTCCCCCAACATTGTCATTCATCCGTACATCTGAGCAAAGCTTGTGAAATAAAAAAAGTTACAGGACAAAAATCGATCAGCGCCATTGTTACAATTTAACTAACTTGAACTTCATCTCTGACCAGTGACCATGTGCAATTGCTTGTTAAACAAATTTAAAATCAATAAATTTTATAATTTTTAATTTTCTGTAAACAAAATTGTGAAAACTAAAAATTGAAAAAGGAAAGAATTTGAATTTTTCAGAGAATTTGTTTTTAGAAATTGTAATAGAATTACAAAGCCTTTGAATGAAACGAAATGAAAATCATGCTGGTGGAAAATTTTAATCATGTTTGCTTTAAGTAAAAGTTTAAACTCGAATCGATAAACGCGAAAGTGTGTGTTAAATTGCGAAGCACAAAGTATAATCAGGAATACAGCTCGATTATGATCAGACACAATTTGTGAATGTCATGGCTTAAGATTCTATGTTGCTCGGTTTTATCCTTGAGACTGGTATCGATGATTTTATGCGATCATTTTTAAACTTATCAGGCCGTATTAATAGAACGTTTTTATATAAAATTGTTTTTTGCACGTAAATGTGTGTGCTTGTCGGCATTATTTCACATCGCCAATTACACTTCAGCTTTAGTTTCATTTATATAAAGAGAAATAGCTTGCTCCCAACAAACCTCTAACTAATTTTCCCTTACGAAATTTCAGGCAGCTGTGCTCAAGTATGAGAACAACGTGATGAACATCAGACAGTTCAATTGTTCACCACATCCCTATTGGCTGCCGAATTTCATGGACGTATTTACGTGGTCTTTACCCTTCGTTGGTGAAAAAGGTAATCTCATTTGCAACATCATCAGCTTAAAAACAAAAGAACAAAATAAGTCTTAATTATAATCTTAATATTTTATTTTTTCCGTTTGAAAATTTGATATTAATTTGATTGCATTTCTTTTTTCCAGTCACGGAAATGTTAGTGAACCTTCTCAATATTTGTTCGGACGACGAACTGATGAGCGACGGTGACGACGCGCTTGAAGAAGGTACAAGTCGTTATCAGTCATTATTAGTAATTTACCATAATAACACAGCCACATTAATAATCGGAACGATGTCCATCGGTCCTTGCCAATTAATCTTGTGCCCCTCATCTCTGTTTCTGCTCGCGCAACTCTTTCTGAATTTACGCGGTTGATTTCGTGTCTGATTAATTAGAGATAGCGCGAGTGGAAACGTGAAGTTTCGTGCCGGGAAAACCAAAACGTACATTAGATTAATTGCTTTTTGAATTAATGCCAAACAAACCCGACCCGGTGCGCAACTTTGAATTGACATTCTGAGGGGAAACACATAAAAAAATATTCGTCGCTTTCAAAATCCCCCCCCCCCCTGATTCTAAAGGCAAGGCATCATTTTTTCATCACAAGATATTCGAGAGTGAAAAAAGTTGTCGAGCTTTATCGCTTGTCCAACGAATTCATCCAATCATGTGCAAACATTTGAAATTAATTTTTTTGTTCTCGAATCGTGATTTGAATTTTGAAATTTATGAGAAAAATGAAAAAAAGAGAATGCGGCGGTAAAAGTTTTTTACATTTTGATAACTTTTTTAACAATGACTCATACCACCATATTGCAGTGCATAAATACGCACAACGCGAACCAATCATGTGCGTATTTACACACGTTCAAATATTCCTGTTTTTTTTTTTTTTTTAATACATTTTTGTTTCAAACTTGGCTAACATGGTGTGAGATAATTCTACGGGTATTAATGATCACGAGTTATCAAACGTCAAAGAAAGTAGACATAAAAAATGGAACTGCAAGCGTTATTAATGGCAGACGGAAAATTATAATAACTTTTGAAACTGCAGATAAGGTAATTTGTTGAAGAAATTTAAGGCAAGATTTAGAAGACCGTGCATTTATAAAAGTAGAATTATCTTTGGCCTTTGTTATGAAGAAAAAAAAACATGTATGACAATTTGCTTCTCCATGATATTCAATGCTCTGTTTCTTTGTTTTTTTCTCGAATACTTCTCGCCGCACGGACAGATGGTAAGAAGCGTCATTCGACTATTACGATCACATTATTACTTGCTTCGATTATCATTAATTTTAGCTATATTAGTTTTGTCAGTGTGTCCAGTCTTATACCTTTCATTCCGATCATTTACCTATATATATATATATATATATATAAGACCTCATCTACTTTTTTGTATGTTTTTTACTCACACTATCTGAATCGCACATACAAACACAGTCTTCACAAAAAGTTTCATGTCACGTCGCTCATGTCAACGTACCAAAACAGCCAAAAGTGTCGGTCATCCAGTTTTTGTGACCATTTTTTGTTTCGCATAGATTTTTGATGACAAGAAACTTTTTCCAGATCTGCATAGCTACGGCGCACTTTATCTTGCATCATTTTTTGATCATGTAGATCTCTTTTTTCTCCCACTATCTTCGTCTTTTTTCTCTCATACCCATCAGTATTCTCGAACGATAGCAAGTTTTGAATTTGAACTTCCCTGTTTTCATGCGTCACGTACGATCTAGTTTTACTCTTTTTTTATCTCTTTTTTTACTCCCATTTTGAATCCACGACTTTTTTTTCTGAATTTGCTATGCTCAATTTCGGGAAACAACTACTTTACTCGCCATGCCATCCCACCTTCCACCACCTCAAGTCACATCTTGATTATTTGTTTCTGATTCGCCTATTTCTACTTACTTCTTCTCTTTTCTTCTTCTATTTCCAGTTCTCTTATCTTATTTTGTATTCTTTTTATTTTTCCATTTACGAAATATATATTCTTGACAATAATCTTTTCTGCCATGTCATGCGAGTTTAAATAATGGCAGATGTAACCGGAACTTAAACAGTCTGGGTGACTTTGCTCCAATATTTGCACTCGTTCAATTCAAACGACAGGCGCAGCTCAATGTCAAAATTCAAGCTCCTTTTTGTCTATATACGAAGCACAGTGACGACAAAAGTAATTTTCTCAGCGATCAATTTGTTAACACTCAATCAAATTTGCAATTATAGTTAGGCAACTTAACGATTAATTAGTCGACTATAGTTTAGTTTCTTCTTCTTCTTTTTTTATTGGTCTTCGTTCTCGTAGTTGCTCTTAACCATCCATAAATTAATTAAAACCTCTTTTTCATTCACGCTTTTGTTGCACAAAGGTGAGTCTTTTAGGATAATTAATATTGGGTACAAACGTTTAAGATTATCTATATATATGATTGATAGTAAATCGATCTTTGAAATTCGTATGAATTTCACATAAGATTATGCGCGCTATAAAATTGGTATCCATCGATTTTGTCCATGAGCATTTATTATAACAACAAAAAATTCAACTTTTTTGAAACTGTAAGGAGAAAGAAGAAACGTGAGAGGAATCAACGTTGGGTATTCATGATAAAAGTCTATATCTACACGTTTAAAAAGTCATGATGTATCTGGATCTTGCATTATGGCTCTCGGATAAATTAATGTTTAACTTGATTTCAACTTACAACGTGTAAAAAATGATAAAAATTACAGTTCAAAAGATATATCTTATAAATTTAATCACATTCATTAGATCTACTCGTTCGGCAAATTTATAAATCTATAAAAGTTCTCCTACTTTGAGTAAGAATTTATTTTTAATACAGCTGTAGAGGATGCTTGTGTGATAGAAATCTCGGAATTTATGCAGCCGACAGTACTTATTTTCTTGCTTGATTTGCACGTATGCGCATCGAAGGAAAAGAGATAAAAAACGCGCGGGTATAAAAATGTCGGTATTGCATGCATCGAAATATTTTTTGTAAAGCACTGAATCAGAGTACGAGACGCGTTAATTTATATTATCGATAACCCACTTTCTTGTCAGCCAATTTGTTCGCCGGCAAAACGTTCTGAAAGAAATCGCGCTTCTAAAAATGTGAGAGAGAGAAAAAAGTGCCCTTGAACAATCAGATGAATCGTTCTATTTAGAAGGGTTTCCAGCTCGTGAAATACCATTTTTACGATTTCGATTTAAATTAATCCTAAGACTAAAATAAACAGTGGAAAAGACAAAAGTTTTTACTTTTGAAAACAAAACTTGCATCCGATTGATATTTGAGTGTTGAAATAACATAAAAATCTTGAGGTTCGTTTTTTTTCTCTCCCTCGGCTTTTACTTGAAATAACCAAAAGTCTTTTAAAACAACGTGAATTTTCGTTAAAATTACGAACTTATGAGTTGAAATAACTGTAAACTTGCGAAATGTCGCGGAGAATGGCTATACGTTCTCTTATTTCATAAAATTAAGTTTGCAACGATCTTTTCGAGAAACTGAATTCTTCTTGGACTTAGATGGATATTGAAACTAACGAGCTGAACGCGAATTTCGAAACGCTCTACGTAACGCGATATCGAATAGAGTGCCAGTTGGATGATCGCCGGCCGAACTTGCACTCTCAATATAATCTGCTTTTCGCAATTTTTTTTTACATGTCGTTACGAGAAATAAATATCTAACGTTTATCTCCACTATCGAGATAGCAAACCAATACACAAATTGGGTGATAAAATTCCAATGCAAAATCGATGAACATCAAAACTATAATGCCTAATCTCAGAATGTCCTAATTTAAAAAGACCATCGTCATTTATCTGAAATCAGAAAAAAAAAGAAATAGAAAATTTAAAATTGTAATTTAATTGCCGTTTCTTTTTTGTCGTAAAAATTTGTTAATTGATTGAAATGTTTCGGCCTGTAAATCATTAGAGTATAATGATTTTAAATGAAGGGATTTGCATGATGATGGCACACCCAAACTGTCAGAGCTTTGACGTGCAAAGTGATCGCCAGAGGTGCAAAGCGTTTGTACGATTTCGGAGCAAATGCATCCAAACGTTATAAGAGTTTTCAACCGTAACATACAATGGCGTTGCCATTTTAATGTGAAAATGATCAATGAAAATAAAAAAAAAAAACAAAACAAAAACAAAAACTTTTCATTTTCGTCAAGAAAGAATGATAAAGAAAAGAACGTAAAAAAAAACAATTGAACGAGCCCTGAGAAAACACTGACTGTCTTATCGTACTCCTTCTCTATTATATTTGTATCAATCACACTGGCCTTGGACTCCTCCTATCTCGGCACGACACTATGCTACTACCTCTACTACTTCTACTACTACTACCATTCAAAACTCCGTTGTTCGGCAAACGCAACTACGTAAAGTCGCAGCGAAAGTCGTTGTCCAAAAAAAGAATGGTAAGTCCGCCTGAAGACTTACTTGACGCAACAAACAAAAAGAATACCAGAAGACAAAACCATATAAGAGAAGAAAAAAAAGTTGCAGAGTTTACAGAGAACCTTCGACTGGGCGAACACTTTGCATCATCCTGTCAATACTGTCCTGTTAACCTTTCTATTCGTGGGTCCTTCCAGTCCAAGCCAAATGTCAGCCTGCAAACCTCACTGCAAAGTGCTCATTCTAGCCTTTTGTTCTCGTGCTCGTTTACTTCTTTTTCTTTTTTTGAAACATTCGCTCAAAACAGATCTCTGTGACACGAACTGACCATGTTAATGTCCGATCGACTTCTCTCAGTAACTTGGTTTTACGTTTCTGTTCTTTTTACTTTGCCTTTTTTTAATACTAATACTAATTCATGACTGTGATGTACTTGGGGGATGTACGATTTTATTCATATGTACTTGGTTGTACACCGCTGTCGCGCGATAACACGCCGTACACAGATATTTCAGTATTGTGAAAACGACACGATCCTTCCAACTGTGCTCTCAGATCCCTCTTCCTTCGTACTAGTGCTTCGCTGTCAAGACACTATGTGTAGTATACCAAATCAATAGTCTAGTTTAGAACTAAGACTGATGGTTAGAATTACTTCAAGATGGTACGTCAATTTTCTACATTTAATGTTGGTAGAAGTTTTTATCACAACTGAGACTTGTAAACTTTTTAGTGTTCAAGATTTCATATACTGTAGAACAAAAAGAGATTGCCAGATTGTCGTTCCATTAATTTCAATGTTCCTCTAAACCTATTGTATGATGACAAGTTTTATCCGGTGAATAATTTTTTATTCTACGGAGTCTTTATCTGTCCGAAGTAACAGTTTTTAATTTTGCCATCCCAGTGTTTTGACAGTGAAAAAAAAAATAAAATTGCAACGACATCAGACCAAGGAGCCAAACGTTATAAATTCACGTCCCGACCTCTGATTTAGAGCTCACGCTATATTTAATCTGGCCTGACTTTGCATAGACAGTTCCATTACTTAAATTTCGACAATTTCTCAAGTTTCTCACCGAAAACTTTGGTAAATATACTACCCGAGTCAACTAATGTACCGTTCTGGGAAAATTATTTCATTCAAAGTTTATGCTCATGACTTGAAATTGACAAAAAAATACAATTTTTGTTTAATGGAAGAAGAAATCAATCGAGAGATCAGAAAACTTGTCACCTGATTTGGTTCCCATTAAAACTAAAATTTCACGCGTCGTTTCCTCTCCGGAGAATCCAAATGAATTCATCAGTGAACTTTCTGACGAACAAATCGCGAAATTAAGTTTCACAACTTGCACTTTTGTTTTCCTGTTCAATTTTTGGAAATAAAATTTAGCTGATTGCGACGCAACAGTCGCATTTTTTTTTCAGCCACAAAACGTTTGGCCCCGAGGTTGGCCGGGGGTTGACCTTCCACTCATCTGAGAATCCCTTGTTTGTTAATTTGCGTTTGGTTTTGATGCTTTACGATGTGTGAGAGTCTAACGAGTGATCCTCTAACAGAAACGACCATCAATCATGACGAAAATGATAAGGGTGACAAAACACCTATATTGCTTTCTGCTTTTACGATCGCGACTGGACGAATCACCGAAATAAAAAAAAACCCCGGGCTTTGATTTCCAACTGGAACTGCGTTCAGAAGACGCATTTCAGAGACTAAAAATTATACCAGCTTTTTCATACTGCGTAATGGTAATCAGATCGATAGACCGAACAATAGAAATACCAGCACTCGACAACGAAGGAAAGATAATTGATGCTTACTTTCCTTTTTTCTCTTCTTTTACTTTTTGTTTTTATACGTTTTTGCATTTTTATTGCATCCTCTTGAATTGTCTCTCTCTTAATTTTTTTATGGATGGATTATTCATGATTGATAATAAAAGAAACCCGTGTGGAAATTAATGTGTGGGACGGTCTATGGAACAACCTACTCGGGCTTTTTGTTCTAAAAATTAACAATCGATGCTAAATTAGTGACTCCAACATTTGACCTTTGGAAAATTTTTTGTTATTTGTAATTTAATAATTAATTATATCAAATAACATTTAAGACCAAAAATTCTATTTTCAAACTTTTTGATAATGAATTTGGAAATGGTCAGGATACAAAAGTTTTCTAAAAATTGCCCCATAGATTGTGTCATAGATTATTATTCCACTTAGGAGAGACGACAATTCCTAAAGTTTTAAAAACAACCTTTTACGTTCTTTTTCTTATTCTTTTTTGTCTTCCGAAATCCTGACACAGATCCCTCAATTGAACCCCGATCTGCTTCTTTTGACAATTAAGAGCTAATAATGATTTCTAGATCTTTTATAGCTGCGTTTGTTGAGTTTGCCAAACCCTTTTTCCCTAAAAACATTCTCTATGCCCACCCCCTCTCTTTTTGACCCAACAGCTTTCGCCCAACCAAAGGTGTTTGGTTGATTATGAGATTTGTTATTTTTGACAATCTCTACATGGTTTTTGTCTAAAATAAGTGTCCTTCTCAGAAAGCCATCTTTGGCTGGGCTCTGCTGCAACTTACAGATTATGCGTAGTGTCTTGTTATTGAGTTTGGCATTATTATGTTAAAGCATGCACCAAAATTCCTTGGAACAGATCGTTATTTTTGTTGGAACATAAATGTCTTTGTTATGACTGGTGACGTCACCGGGTGCCAAAAGATCCTTTACTTCCGATGGAGATGGGCACTCGTTGACGTCACCGGTGAATTTTGAACGACACACCTTGTTTTCTTTCACTGTAAAAAAAGTTCTTACAGGAAGCTTCAGAGTAGAATTTAGTCACGTCGTGCTACAGCACCTCACTAATAGCCGACGTGGGTCACTTTGACTGTCAGAGTGGTTCCTGACTGGGCGACATTCAAACATGAACTCAATGATTAAATAATTAATATCATTCAAAAAAAAAATTATTACCTTTCATAAATCAATCAAAAATCTTTCTGAATTAATACATGATCTAGGACGAATCAAATTTCAAGCGATAGACTGGAATTGATAGAAAAAAGCAACGAAAGATATTATATAAAACCTCGGTTAAATACGTGAGGAAATCGATTCGTCACTGTAACCGAACAGTGAAATCGGCTAATAATGGACGTGCAATGTCGCCCAGCTGAATGCAGGGTGCACTTTTGAGCAAGCGTGATAAATTGTCGCGTGGTCTGCGACGATAAGCGTCGCGAGACGCGTAAGTTATCCGTTTGAAAATCCTCTTGAAACGGTATATACGTGGGGACAATCCAATTGTCACGCTGATGTGAAAAAGTCGCAGGCCAGGCACCATCCAAACTCATTAATGAATTTCGACTCTTGTGCTTTCAGTATCGCGATCTCGTGGCGCCGCGAGATCTCTCTCGGTTTTTATCAACTTAACGCCGATAACTGCACCGAATTTATTTATTCTCACTAATCACTTTATTTTTAGTTTTCAAGTTGTTTCGTTGCGTCATTGCAAATTGAGATTGCGCTTGATTTTTTTAAATGACCATTCTTTTAGACGTTCGTTTTTTATTGTTTGTTTGCTTTTAGTTCAATTCGTAACTTTGAATTCATTTTTCTTATTGATTTCAGGTACTCTCTTTTATCTGTTAAACATTTTTGATATACATTTGGCAGTCACATTTTCAATTTGAATGGCGCAACAAAAGATAAAGTTCCGCACATTGCTTGAGAATGTATGAAACTTATGCTGAAACATATTTTCTATTGTCTGTTTTATGTGTTGTTTTCTTTCAACTACATTTCTACTTCGCAACTACTACTTCTGCTACTCTTACCACAACCATGAACCACCATCACCAACCACCACAACCAACAATCATCCGTAAAAAAAAATAAAATGAAAAAAAAACTGTAAACTACTACTACTTCTACTACTGATACTACAACAAATAATCGTTGACAAAAAATATAACGGCTGCCTTGACGCTGCTCTGATATTGTTGATACTTCTGTCCCTTAACTCACGTCCTGCGTGCACCATCGGGTACCGACCATCCGCCATGGTCTGTGATAACCCCAACTGTCCAACCGGTCCGAAATCGACCCCACCTATCGTCGCGTACGGTGAGTGCAATTTCTACTGGCAATGCGAGTAAGTCGACCAGTCTTAGACGTTGAAACAAAACGAAATACCAAAGAGAAAAAGATAAATCAGCCTGCAAGTGACCTTATTGTAACACGCAATTATTTGGCAAAGAACAAACAAGATCTGTGTGTAATCTAGACGTTGGCCGTAACCGTTGAGTAAACTTTGCTCAAACCCCCACCAAATTAGTGTATACACGCATACACATTGTAGGATATAGGTGTGCAACGCACACACCCACGTGATCCCAGTTGACAAATGGTACCAATTATCGAAAACTGTTATACGACCGGGGAACATGGCATGACGATGTGAAATAGAGCTACAGATAAATGTTTTAGCCAAGCTAACTCCAAGCTGTGCTCAATACATGAGTGTTTCGTAGTGACCTGTTCTTGTTGCGTGAGTAGTTTAGCGACACATCTCATCAGAACAAGTTCATCATTGAGATCATTATGGGCCCACCTGATACCTCCGCTCTTATCGATCCGTTCAACTCCAACCAGGCTCTCGTAAAAATAACATACTTGGCTTCTAATTTAATCAACTCCCTCACTCCAAATATAAGCCCGGCTATGAGGATAATATTTATTATATATTCGTTTACAAATTTCGTTTTATATCATTTCGAAATATAAAATAATATATTTTTTTATATAAGACATTTATATAAAACGACCATCCGGGTAATATTTATTATATATTATTTTTAGCAACAATGTTTTCGTCCGGGATGGCTTGGATAAAACAATTTTGTTTTCATATATGGCATAAATGCGTAAATAAACTTTGATAAACCCATTGAACGTGATTTTAATTGAATCGTTTGTTTTTTAAACAAGAGCCTTGTTAGTAGTTTGTTTTTTTGTGAACTTTATTTGTAAATTAAATATTAAACGAAAGCAAAATTTCATGCATATATTGAATTCGACGAAATTAAACTTCTTTGATGGGCGGATGTTTTATAATGCAAATGATGGCTTTGAGGCTGTTGATTTTGCAAACTTTATGAGCCACATTATTTTTTTTTATAATTTTTTTTTCGCTAATTTTAAAAGGGATTTTGACAAAATAAACTTTCATAGACCATAATCGCAACAGTGTTGAAACAATTGTCGAAAATTAGCCTCTAGAGATGTGTTCAATGTCTTTTTCGTATCTATGCTTTGTGTCTAGTTGTAAAATTAAATGTTACTATGGAGTTACTCTAATCTTCTTTGCTCTTTGTCGAAAATTACAGTTTGCCAACAAAAAGAATGTATGGAATATTACATAAGGTCACTGGGTTGCAATTTGGAAAAAAAACACGACTCGTTTTGCCGTGGCGCGCATTTTCAAAATTTGATTTTTGGCCTTTTTTGAAAAATCAAAATAAAAAAATAATCTGGGGAATTAGTTTTGTGTCTGTCTGCAAGACAAAAACACATTTTTAACGAGTTGTCGATTTTTTTCTGCTCGAAACACACAAAGGAACTTTTTTGGCCAAACAAAATTGAATTTTTCAAAGTCAAAATGATGATCTTCATAATTTTATTTAAAAAAAAAATAATAAGAGAGATTATTTTTGCGGTGTCCTTCGTGTGCATCGAAAAATCAAAGAAAAAATTTGAAAAAAAGAAATCACACCATCTAAATCGGCGGCTGCTAGAACGTGAATGTAGACGTGAATTTCTGTACAATGTGTGACCGAACGAAAATTGAATCATTCGCAGCAAAAGAGAGAAATGGTTTTTTGTGGCTTTCACGAGATGAACATTGCAACTTACGGCCGTACACATGTGAAAAAAATCACGATCAAATAATTGTTTAATTTTCAAATCAAATCTCGCTCTCTCTTTTCCCACGAACGACCTCAATTTCGTGCACCTACGTTCAATAAATTCTGTTTAATTTATATGATAGTTGGAAATGTTCAGAATCAAAAACCCAAATTTTTACGTTTCAATTTTACTGAAATCGTGAATTAAAGAATTTTCAAAATGTCGTGGTAGTAAATTAAGTAAAACTTTGCATCAATAACCGAAGATGGTGATCCAAGATTATGCTAAAACATAAACGAATGAACAATGTTTTTGATCGGTTTTGTATTGTTATTATACTCTTGATCGCAGAATGTGAAATTTATCCACTTATAAAAACGGAAGATTGCTGTCATGCTTATGACATATTTCAATCTAGTCTGAAAAAATCATTGTAAAGAAAAATAAAATGGAACATTAGTATAAGCTTTAAAAATCGGGCATTCGTCATAATTCAAAACTAAATCGGCTTTGGATATATTATCTGTAATGGTTTTGGAGCGCGTAGCAGTATGTAGACGCCTGACTTTGAAATTTATTTATTTTTTTTACTTCAATTTAACTTGTTCTTAGATTTGAAAATAACGTTTTTTGCACGTCAAAAAATCTGAACAAAAAATAATTTTTGTATTATTACCCAAAAAGAGTTTTTGTATAGAGAAAATTCGAGCCATAAATTATTCAAATTCTGAATAGTTGAAAATCCAATCTGAAAATGAATGAAATATTTTTTTGCGTCCCATTAGAGAGTGTTCATTTTTTTTACGTGCAATAATTATATACAGCATTACTGCTATTTAATTGAAACAACTCGCGCGAAGTTTTGATGATGATAAAAAAGCGAAACTTCGGACAGTGATGTTTAAACGCGGTACTTGCATGTGCATGACAAATTTTTTATTGCATACTTTTTTTATGCACTTTATGCGCAGCTTTTAAAGCACGCCGACGCGTGTACCGCACAGGTTGCAGCATTGCAAATACACATTTTACAATTTTTTACAATTTTACAATATTTTACACTAATTTTGAACAAAAGTGATTAAAAAAAGACAATTCAAAATCAGAATAACATAAATTATTTTAGATTTGCGATAACAAAAAACTGCTTTTGCTTTTCGCAAATGTAACGCAGTCAGTTTTCAAATTTTTCCGAACATCTCCAAAAATACTGTTTCTGTCTTGTAAATTTTAATATACATTTAAACTTTTTTTTTCAATTCAAACAACAATTTTTGTTCAATAACTTTGAACTCAATATCTTGCATAGCTTATACATTTTTTATTATAATTATATCTAGTTCAGAATGCATGGCTCGTAGCGATTTTGCCAAAAACTTCGTTGAAATTTTATTGCATAACGCGATTTGCAATGCTGAAACAAGTACATCGCTGTATAGCGTTGTTTGGAGTGAACTTCAAACGAGTGTTTTGACACTGGTCCAAGTAACCGTAACAATGAATAATTCAAGCGGTGATTGACGATTAGCGTTATGATAATTTTAATTATAATTAAGTTTGTAAAGAAACTATAAACGAGAGTCAAGGATCGCCGAATTTTTAATATATGTATATATATATATATTATTTTTACTTTGTATCTTTCTTCCTCGTCGTTTGGTTTCTATGTCGAAATCGATTCAAGATTGAATAATACTTCTAAAGCTTCTGAGATTTAAAAACGTTTCGGTGATCATTGATCCGATATGTTTCTTTTTTACGACCAGTTTTGCAACTGTAAATGTCTCTTCGCAGGTGCAGCAGCCAATCTCCGCAAGGAAGTTATTCGCAACAAGATCAGGGCTATCGGAAAAATGGCACGCGTGTTCTCCGTACTCAGGTAAAATACTGAAATCCGTTTAAGATGTTCAAATTAATTTTTTGATGAGTTCATTACAATTAATGTTTTGAAAAATTGCTGGGATAGTTTTGTAACACACTATTGTGTAATAAATTTTATAACTGAAGTTTTAACTGTGACCAAAAACAAACTTATGAATATTTTTTTGTATTCAAAGAAATCATTCAGAATTTAAGTTATAAAGTTTTTTTCGCTTTTAAATGGAATTTTAAAAGTTGTTTAATTAACAAACGACTATTTTCAGGGAGGAAAGCGAAAGCGTATTACAACTCAAAGGTCTTACACCAACTGGAGCTCTGCCTCTGGGTGCATTGTCTGGAGGAAAAACGTCTCTAAAGAATGGTAACGGTTTTACTTGTTTTATAATGAAGAAAAAGTAAAATTAATGACGCGAAGAAATTTGCTGTCTTTTCAATTATATTTTTCCTTTTAAAATTTACTCTATTTACACGCATAATAATTATGAAGCACAATAGATGCGAGCGTTCAATAAAAGTCAGAATTGCAAATAAACTTAGACAAAGTTTAGTTATTCTTTTGAGTTCAGCTTGCAGTACTGCAAATTGTGTAATTCTCATTATAATAATTTAAGCTTACATCTTAAGAGAAACTTTTTTTTTTTTTTTTTTTTTTTTTTTTTTTTTTTTTTTTTTTTTTTTTTTTTTTTTTTCACTGCATCAAAAAAAGCCGTCACAATTTATTAAATTATGTTCAAACTCTCAATGGATAACAGACAAAGAATAATTTCATAATTCAATTCGTTTAGTTTCTAGTTGATTTATATAAGGTGTAGCAATAAGATTCAACATTATTTTTTTCTTCTTTCATCCAAATCGTTTTTATTAAGCAAAAAAAAACTGTAACAAAAATGTTCTACGCAATATTGTTTCACAGGGAATTTAACTGCAAACTAATTGAAACAGAGTAAAAAAATCGAGCGAGTATAAAAAGCATTGTGGAAGTGCAAAAACGGAATATCGACAGCATTCAAATGAGACAAAAAGATTTAGATATGTTTGAATGAATATACCTTTGCTGTCCCTTGTGAGTTTTATAAATATGAATGTCTGTTCGGTTTCCATATGTCTAATACCGAAAAATTTTAATTTTCTACAATGGTTTCGCGAACGTACTTTTACTTGAATTTAATTTGAATTGTCTCAAACGATTGAAATTAACATTTAATTTTGCACGAAGTGTGTTTTAATACAATTAATAAGATGAATTGAAGATGATAATGGAATGAAATTCAATCTAAGGAGGCTTTAAAACTGCTAGAAGATGTTTTCAAATCCGTATAATAAATTACGTTTCTTTGTGTGAACGAATTTTATGGGGTTGAGAGCGGTAATTTCACAGTAGTACCGTGTAAGGTACAATAATAATCAGAAGTAAAATGATATTCCATGAGCTTGGATCTGGAATTCTAAGTTTTGCATTAAATTTCACAAAGCTTGATCATTTAATTCGTAATGTCTCTTCAGAATTCACAGTCATTATCATTATTCCGACTATTTGTCTTATTACAAAGAACGTTGCCAGAACGACTCTATATTCTATTATTTTATCACTCGCATTTCTTAATTGTGACTAATACGTTTTAGAATTTCCAACTCATCTACTTTGCAAATGATTTCCATCTGGAATTCTTCTTCGTGACATTATATATATATATATATATATATTTGTTGTTATCAAAAGATAAAAGAAAAATGAAAGAAATGAAAAAAGTTTTTGTTTGAAATTGGCAACGCTAATGAAGGGAATGAATTTTTCAGCACTACAAGGCTTCTCTCCAAATCACAAGATCACATCATTTGCCGAGGCGAAAGGCTTAGACGCAATAAACGAGAGGATGCCACCTCGGAAAGATGCGCCGCCAACACCGGCGAACGAGGAGAGCAAGCAGGGCGTGATAAAGTCACCGACGAGCACGGGAGACAAGCGGGACCACTGCACGCCCCAGCCGCACACGTGAGCTTCGGCCAAGAAGACGCGAATCACCTACTCGTCATCGTACGCTGCGAATCAGCGATACGCGTAAAGGGAGACCCGCCGACTTTGCTTACACATACTTGTACCAATACCGTTCGCTCCCTCTCTTATTCTCCTTCCGTAAGTCCTCAATTTCATTCAAACCAAAAGATGTTATTTATGAAACAAAAAAAATTTCAATACCAAATTTACTACACTCCCTTTACACGTATAACACGTCCGTATTAGCAAATATTAGCGCCGTGAACGAGAGCACGCAAACGTCCTTCTTGTCAAGGACACGTATCAGCGTTATTAGTTCTAGAAGATGGCGCTCGTACTCTTTCCTCTCTTCGGTTAGGTTCAAGGGCCAGGTGGCGCTGTAACGCGCGCGTCAACAGCACCACCTTCATTTTTGGCCTCGTCGATGCTGCCAATTGTCTGCTCGAAGTTCAAAAACCATCTTCGGTGTCAACGAGAGGGAAGAGAACGGACAGGCGTTCACGGTCAAGCTGCGCGAAAAGAACCGCTCGAATAGTCTCCGTCGTCAGGGCAGCTGGTCTGTCAACAAGTGGCGGAGCTTCCGGTTTTAGAATTTATTAGGTCTCCTTAGATCCGCCCTGGCTGCTGTAAGTCCGTGAAAAAAAAGTGACAGCGAGATAAGGCGTAAACTATACACACACGTATACAACACAGGCACAGCGTTCGAATTTTTCTCCGAGACTGAATAATAATGATCTTTTTTGCGTAATTTTTGCATGTACATTGTGTCTTTTAATCGCAAGCCCAGTTATATTTGGCACCTGCGACTTTTTAATAAACAAATCCGAGGGAAGAACGATAAAATTGTATTCATATAAACGGTGTCTTGTCCGCACCTGTTTTCCGTCGATGTTTCTATTTTTATCAGGTGTTTTTGCTCCGTTTGCTCATTTCTCGCCTAGAGCATTCGGGTGCGTAACAATGTAGCGCCATCTGTCGTCGTTAGTCATTTATATTACATCACTAAATTATTAACAATTTTTGTTTCTTCGGAATGAAATATTTCGTCCCTTGTTATAATCATTTTATTGTATTCATATACTTTGTCACGGCTATGTAGTCATCGACTGACATGCCCGCCGTTTTCTTTTTTAAATTATTATTGTAAAAGTATATATATATTAAAAATCAAATTTACAATCTCAAGATTTGTTTATGCGCAACCATTGTTACGTGTCTGACGTATCTTCTACACTTTACAATTCCAAATGTTCAAGCAAGGTGTTTCTCAAAAGGAAAAAGAAAATAAAAAATCCAAAAAAAGTAATGTGAAGATTTCAAAAAAAAAAAAAAAAATTAGAAAACTTTCTTATCAATTTGTACTTTGTCCATGAATTGCAAAGCAAGTTCAAAGTGATTTAAACAGTGTACCATGACATAAGCAGTAACTTGCATCAGCCAGCTCGAGAATGGCGGAAAATAGCGAAGGGCGGTGAGAGACGGCCAGCGGAGCGCCGAGGGCGCTCGGCGCGTCGCAATCAGACAAAAACGAACGAGCGGGCAGCCCCGCGGTTCCCCTGGCCTGTACATTCATTTGTCTCGCGAATTCTCGGAAAGATAATCCAATTCGAGGGCCGCGGCTTCTCGGCTTTATAATTATAAATATTATACATATTCATATATAAATATATATAAATATATACATATACACGATCATGGTGTCTCAGAAAATCTGGTCGTAAGAACAGCGCCTCCTTGCGAAGGGGGCCTTTCGAACTTTCGTCCAATGTTTTTTGACGTCCCCCCTTCCCCCTTACGATGGTTTAATCGATCGCTGTTCAGCTCATCGATTGTCACGGTTAATCTCTCTCTTTTGACTTTGGTTTGGTCTCTCGTTATCTCTCTACCTCTCTCCATCCTTGTATTGTAATAATCCATTTGAACGCAAACAGGACAAACTTTGACATTTGATACCGCATTCGCAATTGTAAAGTGTATAATAATTTGTAGCTCTGAAAAGTGCTCGCGACGTTTGTACAAACTTTAATTAATTAAAGGTGCCATCACGATGCATGACATTTCGTAAGCCAAGAGTTGAGTCTCGATGTTAATCACCATTTCGTATTACATATTCGCTAGTCATAATGTTGTACCCAAAGGATGCGACGATGATAAGAATACAACCGAGACGATGATAAGAGTCAAAGTGAAGCCGCGTTATTTATAAGTAATTTATTGTTTTATACGGAGCCAGGAGTTAGTGGTTGTTACGTGCAATTTGTAGATATATATTTGTATATGCTTAGCACAGTTTCCTTGTCGCTTCCCTGAGTTTCCTCGGACATATCAGAGACGCCCCGAACCGCTTTTTTCCATGACATCCAGATTTCTGAAACCGGCCAACAGACACCATGATTCATTTAAACAAAAAAAATGAAAGAACATAAACAAAGACAAACCAACAGGCAAACAAGAATGAAAAACAAAAACATTTTAAAAAAAATTAAATAATAATTCCTCCCCGGGCGCGCCGTCTGGGGATTTGTCGTCGTTTTTGCTGTTTTTTCTACCTCTTATCTAGGAATCGCGTGGTTATTCGAACGGGTGAGGGAGGGGCTTTCAAAATCGCGCCTTGCGCGGTTCAAAGATACACAGGACATAAGAATAAAGTATATAAAATAAATTCGAGTGAAAGAAGAAGGACAACTACTAACAAAACAAAAAATGGTACCTATATGATATTTACGGCTGCTGGCCATTTTCGATAGCCGAACGCAATGTGAGACACGGTTGCACTATGAAACATAATGAATTAAGTATAAAAAGAGAAACGATGATAAACGCATATATTATGATAAAAAAATGGAAACAAACAAACGATAATTACGAAGCGAAAAATAAGGAAAAGTAAAAAAAAAGAAATTATTGAGAATAAAAATTGTGAAAGGAAAAATATTATACAAATATTAAGGATAAAGTATATCTCCTCTCTTCTCACTACGACAAATATATATTATAAATAAACGAAACAAAAAAATTAATTACTTCTATCTCTCTTTGCTACCAAGTTGTACTTATTCTTAATTAATTTACTTGTACAAAAGAATGTGTTAAATAATAATAAATGCATAATATAATATACAAGTATAAATAATACATATATGATATATATACATAATATTCATTACCTATTACGATTAACATTATTGATTATAGGCGTTGTTTTTATTATGAAAAAACCCATCTTTATTATCACCACCATTGCTCTTATAATGGCATATAATGATTATTACTATTATTAATTCGTCATCATCAGCATCTCTCATACTCATTAATTGCTGCTATCGGGGAAATGAAAATTCTCAGATTTAATTTATGAAAATGTATCATTTAAAAAAATGACAAAAAAAACTTTCAAAGTGTATTCAATGTATATTTCTCATCGCTTTGAGCAAGTAATTTTTTATAGTTTGCAAACCTACTTTAATGTAACAAAAAAAAACTAATTGATTAAATTCTTTAATGACTGCAACAAATTTAATTGCCAAGCGGAAAAGGAGAAATTCAATCGTTTATTTATAAACTAAAATTCAATTAAATGTGTAACTGAATTAGACCTGCGATCAATCTCTCGGTGTAACAAAAAATTAAACAAAAAATATGGCCAAGTGGCAGATCAATTTCCCCAATAGCACAGAGCAACCGGGAATTAAACGAAGTATATAAACGGTGTGAATGGGTTGTAATAAGTGTGAAGTGCGAGTCTGAGTGCAGTAAATATTTATATATATAAAGTATAATGATCTTTGGAAGCCGTGATTATCGTCTCGAGCGTCTTATGGGGACGATAATGTCGGCCACCGTGCGACGACAAGCAGAGTTGACGATTTTTTCTATGGTTCGTTTGTACGCATCGGTGCGTGGTTTTGTACGTCGACAATCTGCGATGATATTAATTTCATTCCTCTTGTCCTGTGAAGCATCGGCGATGTAACCGCCTCATTGTATTTACGTGAAACTCATAGTACCTCGTTTTAGCCAACACCCTCCTCAATAACAAACTAACTCTTTCTATACCTTTCTCTCGAATCTTCATCATCCGTCGCTCTGTTTTGTATCACACATATGACACACATTAAATACATATACATACCCTTACTCATATGCTGAAGAAAATAGATTTCATACTATAATGACTTATCGTTCAACTTGATCTTTCATTTCAATATTTTTTCTTCTGGATACAAATTTACTGGACTAATATACTGGACGAAAAAACCAAATGATCCCTGATAACAAAGTTCATTTTGAGATTTAAGCTCCCGGAGTTTGAAACTGAATTGCTACGATTTGGATCGTTATCTTTGAAATCTGTTTTTGTCAGTGTACAGTTCACAGACATCTCGGTCGGTTCATAATTCGAAAACTCGTTTTCTAGAACTGCTCTATAATGTTTGTAATAAAAAGTCGTATTCCTTTAATCGTTGACAGACAACCAAACGAAGAATTATAATGATAATATTAATAATAATGATAACATGTATGAATAACCGACATTTTTTTCCTTGTCCTAAAATCTTCCGCGCGTTAAAGCTGCCCGATTTCATCGAAGTGATATTATCAACGTCAAACCGATTGTTCGTACAATGATCATCATAGGGAAAAAGAAAAGTTTTCGTTAATCAAGTGCACATTCACTTTATTCCTTTCATCAACGGATTTTCGATAAATTAAATCTAGAAACAGTGTCACCTATCAATCTTTTATAAATAAATTTAAAATATTTTGAATATCAATGAAGAAAGGTTTACGGATTATTGTTAAAAAACGAACGATCGGGTTGATCAGTGCATTTTAGACTCTTATAGATCCAACGAATAAAATCATGCTTCTATCAGAACGTCGAAAGCGATTTCAAGTGAAATAAAGTAAAATAAAAAGTGACACTATTGCTTTTCATCTTGACATTGTAAATACTCGATTCTGCAAAGTTGATGTAATGATAAATGATTAAGATAAGTGAAAAAAACTTATGAACGTCGTCGCGAAGGAAACGCAATACAACTGATAGCAATTCAATTAGATTTATTATCTTGACTATACAAGTATGTTAACTCAGTCCACTCAGAAATGATTAAAAATGATATTCAAATTTCAGACATCTCATTTGTTCATTTTCTGAACACTTATTCAACAAACGATCTCTGATGTATTTTATTATGTTTCTCATACTCAAGCACGTAGTCGATATATAATATATATATATATATATTTTTTTTTTTTTTTTCATTTTTAGTTTTTGTAATAGGTTCATGATTCTCCCTTCTCGACGACGTAGAATTCCAACTGGAAAACTCTTCAACAAAGTGTGGAATCAGTCTGCAAAACTATTCAGCAATAATCCCATCGTCATCTTTGTCATTATCATCGTCTAGCGAAAATACATCTCAGCCATTTTTGCTACTACCATTCTTGTGGAAATATAAATCATACCATTATCCTAACACAAATTTCAACCAAACAAATATTTTCAAGCATCATCTTTTCAGTTTTGATGGTATTGTTGTTTTTTTTCTCATTGCACTATTCTTACACTTTTTGATCTTTTATGGAGATTTTTATCATACAAAATAAGAGAAGTTCATTGTAATTTCTGAACATACCAGATCATCTGACAGACGGTGGAAGGTCAGGTGCGATGTCACAAACAAACAATTCATATGAAGATAAAATGAAGCGCATTACTAGTAGTGTAGTAGTCCTTGAAACTTACACTTTAAAATAAAAATACTCGTTTAACAAATACAAATTTATACGTGCATACATGTATTTACATATGAAACAGTTTTCTAAACTTGCCAATCGTTTGGCCGAGTTCTTTTTATAAAGCAGAAAATATTGGGGAAAATTTGACCGCATCTCGAATTTCTGCTTTTCTTGCTGCTCATTTGTTCCCTCAACATTTACCGACGAATTGATAACGAATAAAGTGTTTTTAACTTGAAATAGTCGATATGCATGAGACCCATCAAAGCACATCCTAAAAATATTATGAAAAAAAAATAAAACTTCTATGAAATAAAGTGTCCGAGAATATTTTCAGTGTTGTGCTTTGCTTTGGGATAAACGATTTTAAAAGTCTTTATGAAAAAGTTCACCTAAACTTTTGTATTTCGCTATAGAACTTTCAATTACATACAAATCATATAAGAAATAAACAGAACATCAGCTAAGTTTATTTTAAACGTTTCTATATAATGTTTCTAGAATATTTCTGGTGATCATTTCTACGTAGAACATCCAAATTGAAAAATACGGGTAAAATCATTTAGCTTTTTTAAATAAAGGCATAGAGATATTTTAATATGAAATTTTGATTCAAATCAAAAGAATTTTGATTCGAGAGTGAATTTTGTTTTTCAAGTGTGATGTTTAATGTTGTTCTTTTCTTAATTTGATTTTATTAGATCATAGAGGTTTGTTACTAAATGATTCATACTGTGGCTCACACAGGAAGCATTATTTTGTAATGTATGATGTATTATATGTAATGTATTTATTTAATCAATGATATCTAGTGAATGAAAAATTCAACAAAATTCAAATGTAAAACTTTTGCATTAATCTACATTTAACATTATGCTAATCACATTACACGTTCACTTTTTCGAACTTGCTTCTGTAAACTTTCTACTCAAAATCTTTGATCGTCGAATGTAAATGGACTAAGCAAACAGCAACTACTTAATAATTTATTATTATCATTTCATATAAAACTTGTCCATACGAAAAGTTAGGAAAAAATGGAAAATTGGTTCAATAAGAACTATTCTTAAAATTTTAACAATTTTGTTTGTGTCATTATAAATTTATAATGATCTGTAATTCTTAAAAGGTGGGATTTATTTTTGTTCAACAAGCTGTTTGCTCAACTTTGCAATTCTTATCATAAGTTGAAAGAAAGTCAAATTAAAAAAATATTTCAAGTTAATAATTTTTTTTAATAATAAATAAAATTACGATTTCGTTTAGTTGAAGCAGTAATTTTTTAAGTACTTTTTTATAAAGATAAGAAAAACATTATTTTAATATCACAATAATATTTTTTCTTTTTCAACTGTACGAGCATATTTTATTCTTGTGTATAATTAATGGATTCGACGATGGATTTGTATATAAATTTTTATTAAAAAGCAGAAGCTGTTATGATCTTTGTTAATTTCGATTGACTTTTTCGAGTGTGAGTGTAAAGTAAACAAACGAATGCCTTTTTGTGCGCGTCTGCTTTTAACGATTTCATTCTCCATCACGATACACAGCAACATCGTTCGTGGAACATAATTATTTTTCGTAACATGACTGCAGCTACTGCAACATCATAAGAAAATCATTCGCATTGACGTCGCCGCATTAATATGAAAAAAGCAAAAATCACTATTATAACTATTATAAGATATATAAAAAATGAAGAAAAAAGTCTTATCTTATATTATATATGACATACATACATCATATGCGTAAAAGAATAATTATTACAATAAAAAAAAAATTAAAAAAAACATGAAAAGACAAAGGTAATGAATAATGTTATAAAATATCATTGCGGTTTACAAAAAAAGAAATTTTACTTGAAATGCGTTACAAACGTTTTCATTGCTTTGTGATATTTCAAATATCCGGCGATTATAATACCAACAGAAGTGTTAAATATTATAAAAATTCACAGAGTTAACCATTTATTTGTTTCTTTTGCTATAAATAATTGCTTTTTTTTTTTATTAAAGATTGGCTACGGAGCGTCGCTGTTAAAAAATTTCAGCGCGACGCTGGACACAATTTGTTCTCTCTTGTCCATATATCATATTGTTTATTAATATTGTACAATTTTGTAAACTTATTGTAAAATAAAACTATGTGTCAATAATAATAATTTATTGTATTTGACATACGTTTGTTCTTTTTTATAATATACTTATTCTGCCTGAAAAGGAAAACCTAATTAAATATCCACAACTGTCTATCATCCAAATATAATAAACATTTAAAAAATGTATCACCGTGCATAATTATATGAAACATTTTAATACATATAATATTGTTTTCTTAGATTTGATTTAAAACACGATATCAAATAAATTGTTAAAAAAATTTTTTCAAGTTTTTAAAATGTTTTTATTTTAATTATTAAATTATTTATTTATTATTAAATTTTACATCCAATTAAATATTTTATTCATTTAGTTAGTACATTTTTTTTAAATTCGAGATAAACAGGTGCCTAAATAATAGCATACGAAGTGCTATCAAATAAAATACGTAACCGTTATTACTTCCCTCTCTCTTAAACATACACCACATTTTGCTCGTAGCTCAGCCGGCTCAGCGATTCAGCCAAATGAAGTCAGCAGTCAAAGACAATCTTGCAAGAGGGAAGCACGCGCTGTCAGTCGTTCTTTGGTTTTTACAGCTGTTCCATGCGAAACTTCGAACGACTGTATACAACAACAATCAACAAACCGGTCTTCTCGAGTTTACTGTCGTGCCCGCCCCCTACCAGTGCAATTTTCTATCGCCATATCGCCTTACTAGTTGTCATCGCTTATTTACTGAGTGCGCAATAGAAAAAAAAACCGAAACAACAATGAGCGAATAAATTAGCTTGGATTTTATTTGGCAAGATGCCTGCCAAGCTGAGCAAGTTTTCAGTTCCTGCGACCTGCAAGGAGTACGTTCATCCTTGGACGGATTCGTGCATAAGTAGCACAGCTGGTCTCGGCTTGCATGCACTCCAGGAAAGTCTCAAGATATACACAACAATTTATGTTGTATGTCAAGTCGTATATAATTATCAATCTTTTTTATATTATTTTACCCAAGTTACATCATTTCTAATTACAACGTGACTCCGCAACATAACAAACACTAGATGACAAGACTAATTCCTTTTAATTTGACAAATTTTTATATTGATCGATAATTGCATCTTGATTAAAATCTGTACTCGTTTATGCTATTTCAAAATTATAAACAAAAAATTCTGAGTTGTCAAGTTTGATGATTTTTAATAAACACGTCAAAGTCAAAACAAAATTAGATAGTCAAAGATTTAATAAAAGTTATTGAAGTCAAAGTTATAAAAATTAAGTTTTTTATTAGTGCGTTTAATAACTGACGAATAATTTCATTTTTTGTCCACAAAATGACTTATTGTAGGTTAAGAGCAAAGTGTCAGTTTTTTTCTGTTTGTCGTTATGTCAAATCTTATCATACAATGCAAAAAATGTAAAATCAAGCTATTCTTAGTGATTGGAAAAAATATCGAATAACCAATGTCATCTTTGCGAGCAAATTTTTGTTTGCTTTTTGCTTTCCTCAACTATGTTGAATGTTATTAATAAATTAATTATGAATTTTAATATAATTTCTGTGTAGAAATTGTTCACAATATCGAACTCATAAAACTATGCATTTTTAAATGCACAACATAATTTGCAATTCTAACTGAGCAATTATAAACTCAAAAGTACATATTCCAAAAACTTGAAAACAGCAATATCATTAATAAAATTATAATTAACCACCATTTTTATTCCATCAAGTAAATTTAAATATTAATGACTTTTATTGTTATTTTTACAACCATGTAATTGTTATTTAAAGCTCAGCCTGTTGATGAGAAGAAAAGTTCCTACAAGAGATGATCTTAAGAAAACGATCCTTGGAATTATTCAATCGACAGTTTTTCTGTCATGGAGCAGTTTTACTTATGCAATGTTTCTTTGCAATTTTAGGTAAAAATGCATGCAAATATTTAATATTGCTATTTTAAAACTAGAATAATTATTCTGTCATTGATTTGAGTCTTTTTGTCTCACAGACATCTGTTAGGAAACTTTAACATCCTGACTGTATCCTTCATTCCGTCTTTTTTATCAAGTTTTACTGCAATAATTTTAGAAAGGCCGTCAAGAAGGACTATGCTCAGCCTATATGTCTCCAATATCGTAAGTCACCTTAAACTCATTTGCAATCAATTAAAATATCCGAAAAATTTTTAATCAACAAAATTGTTTCTGATTTCAGGCAACGGAAACTTTGTTCAGGATGATGGTTTGGCGAGGTTACGTATCGCCCATTCCTCGAGGTAACATGTACATTATGGCTATCAGTATGGCAACTTTGCTTTACCTATTTCGCAGTAGGAATAATAATAAAGATTCTTTTTTTGGAATAATAAGGTAAGATCTTAACATCTCGAAAATGTTCAACGTTAATAGAAACATATTTATTGAACCTTTGTACCCCAATGAAAACTTATAATTCAGGTTTGTTCTTGGTAAATACGAAGAGGGAAAACATATGAAAAGACTGAAAAGTGAGACGAAGAATATGTCAGAAGAATCCAAGGTTAACAAAAAGGAAGGTGATTTTAAAAGCCAGCCAGCGAATAAAAAGAATTACAATCTTGCTCGAAGATCACTCAGTGTGTACGGACAAATCATTATGAGGCTTAAAGCAGTGGCAACCCTTGGAAGACACAATTCTTGTCCCCATCCTGAAAGCTGCGCTGATTATATTCTGAGGGTAAATCTTAAAAGTTGATTATAACTTTATTTTTGCATTCCAATGTTTAGCAAGTATTACCATCATCTAATAACATGTTTATTTGTAACAGAGCAGCGCACAGTTATTTGGTTGCGGTGTGCTGGTGGAACTACTTTTGAAATCTATTTTTCAAATAAAACGAATTATCAAAAGGCCAAAGCTTTTACATAGTATTATGTTTAGGAAAAGTAATTTGAAACTGGGATTGTTCGTTGGAGGATTCACAGCGTTGTACAAAGTTTGTGATTATTTGTAACAGATAATATTAACAAAAGCATTGTTAAATATGTGTCAAATCTATTGATGTAAAATGTATATTCATTCATAGTTCATATCGTGTACGTTAAGAAGAATTTGCAACGATGATTCGGAATATATTGCTATTCCAGCAGGCCTTTTGGCAAGCGTGACATTTATGTTCTATCCGAACAACACAATTGCACTTACTGTTATGTGGAAAGCCTTACACGTAAGTATAATGAACAATAACTGCAGGGTACCATTTTTAAGACTTATCAATTATTCGATAAACACATTAATTTGTTTTTTGGCAACTTTATTCAGTTTTCTACTTTCACTTATCTGTTTTATTTTAATACAGATGACTTCATTTCATATAGTATAATTTTCAATTTTTATTAAAAAAAACAATAATTAAATAATAATAATAAATAATAATATAAAAATAACAAAAATAACAAACAAATAAATCATCTGTATGAATTGATATTTCAGCTTCTATGGAACAATGGAGTTGAGAATAAAAAAGTACCTGAAATCGAGTGGTTCGTTATATTTTTGTACTGCTTCAGCACTGCGGTGCTTTTCCATGCTGCTATTATCGAACCGCAAAATTTACGAGTTTCATATTGGAAATTTTTAGTCAACCTTTCTGGCGGAAGGTATGATAAGCTTTCGAGTAATAAAAGTCGGAATAGTTATCAATATTTAAAACTTGTCAATCTTTTCAGAGTTGCAGCTATGTCTCGATTACCACTTGACGAATTTGGACTAAACTCTAGTTCATCCTTACAAAAAGTTCTTCGCCTAACAAATTCAACTGATCAGTATATCTACTCATTTTAGTACTAAACGTGATTAGGACGTACATTTTTACGATTTTTTTAAATATAATTTTATATACATGATGAAAATACTTCAATCCGATCTTTAATCCGTAGTAGTGGATTAAATTATTTTGGACAATTGTTTTAATCTTGCCTTTTTATAAAAAAATCAATTTTATTTTACAAATATACATGATTTTCAAAGTTTATGGTATAGGATTAATAATGATAATTTACTTTCTACAATGTCAACATGGGTTGTTAACTTTTTCTAATTTTTTATCTTTTTATTTTTAACAACCATGATAGGCATAATATTTATTTCGTTGATAACGATGATAAAATCAAGTGCAACTAATTGTATATTTATTAACAAATGTGTGCAGGCTCGCAAAGCAATGTAATTTGGTTTCTGTTGAATGGGTTGTTTTATACGTCGTTAAAATTTATACCAAAGAGCATCGTTTACACACATTTGTAATTGTTATTGAGTAATAATAACAAAAATTATATTTTTGTCATTCAGAATTAAACAATTATGTTATGATTGTTATTAAGATTAATTTTGGGTTTATATTTCAAAAGATACTCAAGAAACCGATGGTGCCTGGATGTAATATTGTGTTATGTCTTACGAAGAATATTTTATTTCAAAAGTACTCTATTTCGTTGAAATGGAATTTAGTTGGATTTTTAAAATAAAATACTCTTCATAAGACACGACAATTTGTGATATACAATATACATATTTGACGTTCTCATCACATTTTAAAGGATGTAAAGTCCACGAAATTCCTTAAAGAAGAATTATTATCATAACTGTAAGAAAAGCTGCATATTTTCATGAGAATATTATTTTTGCTTAATATTTAGAGAAGGGATAAGCTATACGAATTATTTGTATTAATATACAATTAAATTTATATGTAATTGACTATTCAAGTGAAAAGGGAAAATAGAGTTGTTAAACCATGTTAATATTCTCCTACAAATAAATAAATTGATTTAGAAACTGTGAAGTAATTTTTTATTTTTGCTTTAACAAATATTTTATTAATTTTTTGTTTTTCAATCAGTCTGTTTCTTGTGCTTAGTATTTTTATCACCCGATCTATTCAATGAACCACTTTTCCTCTTATAAGATTTTCTTTTAATAACTTTTTTCCAGTCTATTTGACTTTCAGTTACTTTTTGCGAAGAATCCAAAAATCCTGGAGAAAATGTAGGACATTCGGCCGGTGTGATCACTACTGCAGGAACTGAAATTGCATTTGTAGATCGTTTTATTCCTTGATGACAAGGCAACATTCCCAAGGAGTAGGCCCTCCAATCGACATTATCTAAAACAATATTTATTAATTCAATGATTAAACTCTGAAAAAATGATGTTAAATTATTCTCAAAAATTAAAAACTACCTGTCGCTAATTCCCAGGTTGAATTTCTTTCAGTCTTATCTGCTATCATCTGCTCTTCGTTCTTTTGCAGTTCTAATTCATTTTCCTGGAAATCTTCAGTGGAATAGATTTGATCTTCAAAACCGTTTTTCTTAACTTTGCAACTTTTGTGATCAAAAATATCTAGAATCTGCAGAACTTCATTCCTTTGTTGATCTTTTAAATCGTGCATGAGTTGCAAAACAGTCGGAATGTAGTGAGATGCATACTCATTAATCTCAACTACGAGTTCTTTCAAAAATTCTTCATCCCGCAAACAACTCAAGACATCAGTTTGAAAACTGAAATGAAAACAATCCTCGAGCTCTGGATTGTGTTGGGCAACTTGTTTTCTGACTTTGCTGTCGTAAGACGTTTTCAGAACTTTTTTATCCTTGAAATCCAGCACTTGATCGAGCAATAACGCATACCTGCGAGCCAACTTTTGCTGCAGTCCCGCACGTAGGAACTCTTTGATCCATAGTGAAGCCATTAACCTTTTTGTTTTGTTTCCATTCTCATTTCTTACGATTTCCAATAACCTAAAGAAAAGTGGCTGTATCCATTTTCGATCACGCAAGAAATAAACGAAAGGTCTCCAAAAATTGATTACATTTTCTGGCAGTTTCTCTAAGGTTGATTCGTTAGAAAAGATTTGAAGGAAATTTGAATCGGGCAGAAAAGCATCTCTGTCTACGATAGTGTCACAGATTAACCTCTGATATTCTTTCTCTGTAGCTGATTTAGTTAATCGGGAAGCTATCCTTTGCAAAATCATAGCCTGTATTTCACTCAGTGATTTCGAATTCAGATCATCTTTTGACGATTCTAACTTTTCATTATTTTTTCGTTTTTTTGGGGTTTTCACCAGTTCCTTTTCCTGATCGTCCTTAGTTTCTTCGCTAGGAAGTTTGAACAAATCAAGTAAGGATTCCCTGTAAGGAAAACCAAAAAGCGTATTTAAACATTGTAAATTTCAAGTTATAAATTAATTCGTTTGGATGTTTACTTCAGGTCTTTTTTTTGTATGTCTTTCACAAACTTATGGCCAGCTTCAGCATATAATCCAGCTGCTATCCATAGATCAATCGCGTTAATTAGGAACATCCCATTGACATCATTTTTCATTTGCAAACTCTCACGCTGTTTCTTTTTTAGATATTTTTGCTCATCTGTCCAGTACTCACTCTATAACATGAGAAAAACATTTTTTCAACAACAATAAATAACTTGATAGATCGTCATTAAATGTATCATATTTACATAAAGCCAAGAAAACAATAACTGTGCAGCATTCCTCAATGGAGAAATGGGAGGAACTTCGTGACTGTGCGCTGCATCATTTCTCAAATCTACAACCCAAACTGGTATATTCATTTTTGCGAGGTGATTCTTGAGAGAGGAGCATCTCGATGTGCTCAGATTGGTGATGTGATTTATAAATCTCATTATTGCAGTCGAGTACATTCTTCTCAAATCATTTTCATGATAAATTGGCACCTCGCCTTTTTCGATTTTCGCAGACCAATCGAGGTCTCTCAAGAACACTTCCAATATTTCTAAAGTACAATCGATGCCTGCGGTAAGAACAGGGGTTCTGAAAATAAAAAAATTCTGTCAACATTCAACTGGCTAAATTGAACGATCTTATTTTTATACAAAACTATAAAATATTTACCTAGCTTTCCATACAAGCATAGTCTCATAGCTCTTTTTTTGTTCCTCTACATTGTTGGAGTACACTTGTTTGAACACAGTTTCCCATTCTTTGCTGAAAATGAAATGTAAACATTTGACCTTTTTATATTATGAAATAAGTGGAAACGAAAATAGAGAACAAGATTTTGAAGGATAAATTAAACGAATAAAATTTTTTAATTTTCATAAATTGATAGTTCAAGATAATTAAATGTTAAAATATGTTTTTATGATGATTTGTTGACAGATTTTAAGGTTAAGCTGTTGTGAAAGATTTGTTTAGTTTACTTACAATGTCATCCATGGGACAATGCCAAAATTGCCTTTGTTACAAAAGGCCATCTCAAAAAAAATATTTGATCAAAACACTAAAAATCTATTATTTCAAACAGAACAACGAAGCATGTGTGAAAATACAATTTTTCAAAACATTTTACTTCAAGTCAACCACGAACAATACGTTGTAGGTCGACTCGACATGTAAAATTAGATTTTGTACCACCATCTATACTTGACAATTAGAAGCTCACAATAAGATTGATTCATTCGAAATTTTAAAATTTCATTTTAATAAAATAAACTAAAAATATTCAAGATTGTTTCAATAATTTTAAAAACAAATCTTTACATTTTTTTTCTCAGAAAATGCTTTAAAAAAAAAGAAGTTTGAGTACCAAATTATTATTTTTATTATTATTAAAAAAAGAAATTATACACAAATGTATTAATTTTTTTTTGTTTGAAAAACTGATTAAAGAGTAGTTCATACGACATAAACTTCCAAATCAAAGCTTACATTACTAACCACCAGGTGTCGCTTTCTCCAATGTCTTTTCGGAACGGACCAATTCGACTGCACCATTTTTGGCTGCGTCATCCTGCTGACTCATCTTTCGAGTTCCGCTCTGTATCACAAAGCGTATCTTTTACTTCATCAATCCAAGGTTTTTCTAATACCGCGGTGCAATTCAAACAGTATTATTGCCAGTTTCACAACAAAAATCTGTCAGTTGATCAACAAATATTGACAGATTAACAGAAACAATCTCAATTTTGTTTTTCTAACCCTACTTTTTGATCTCACCGGTGGGACCACGTTTTGGAATCATAAATAACCTTGAAAATATCATAATCTGTGATAAAAACCAGTGATCAAATTTAAACAAGAACCAAAAATGGATAGATCAGTGAAAGAAAAATATATGAAGGAGTACAAATTCCCCTTCTGCGACAATGTCTCCAAGTACGAGATCCTCGCCAAGGTTGGTCAGGGAACGTTCGGCGAGGTGTTTAAGGCGAAGGACAAGGGTGGGCGCAACCGTCTGGTGGCGTTGAAGAAGGTTCTACTTGGTAACAACGTCGAGGGTTTCCCGATCACCGCTCTCCGAGAAATTAAGATCCTGCAGCAGCTGCGCCACGAGAACGTCGTCACATTGATCGAGATTGTGCGAACCCAAGCAACGCAAAACAACAAGTTCCGTCCGTCGTTCTACTTGGTGTTCGAGTTTTGCGACCACGACCTCGCCGGTTTGCTGAAGAACCGGAACGTGAAGTTCCATCTGGCTGATATCAAGGCAGTGATGAAGCAGATCTTCAACGGACTCTACTACATCCACAGCAACAAAATACTTCACAGGGACATGAAGGCCGCAAACGTTTTGATAACAAAGACCGGTGTGCTAAAGCTGGCCGATTTTGGTTTGGCGAGGGCTTTCAGTTACAAGAGGAACGGCCAGCCGAACAGGTACACAAACAGGGTCGTAACCCTCTGGTACCGATCACCGGAACTCCTGCTGGGCGAACGAAATTATGGACCACCGATCGACCTCTGGGGCGCTGGATGCATCATGGCAGAGATGTGGACCAGAACGCCAATTCTGCAAGGCCACAGCGAGCAGGTGCAACTCAAACTTATAACTCAACTTTGCGGCTCGATAACACCGGAAGTCTGGCCGGAAGTGGACAAACTTGAGCTGTACAACACTTTGGAGATGGCACCGAACCAGAAACGCAGAGTCGTCGACCGTCTGAAACCATACGTGAAGGACTCGCTGGCGTGCGACCTGCTTGATAAGCTACTTACGTTAGACCCAGCCAAACGGTTCGACGCCGACGCTGCGCTCGGTCATAATTTCTTTTGGGAGGACCCCATGCCGTCGAACTTGGCTAAATTATTTGCTAAGTTTTCACAACACATGTTCGAGTTCCTTTCGCCGCCGAAACAGATCATAAACGAACGACAGCAAGATAGATTCGGCTTCTCCGCGTCAGCGGATAGCAATGCCAGCGCGGGCAATGAATATTATGAGAGAATTTTCTAGAACTTTTTGTAGATTCAAAATTTGTGTAAAAAACAAAAGAGATTTCGTTCCAGTTGTTTTGTATTGTTAAAATATTTTGTAGTTGAAAAAAAAAAACTGCTGGACTGGAGTCTTGGAAGTTTGAAATAAAAAGATGAAATTGTAAATAGATACTATTTGTTATGAGGTTCAACTTTTATGTAATTGTACATAAGAGGTGGTCTGTGATCAAAATGATGTTAGTCAAATGAAAAAAACTGTTCGGACGAACTTTGTGATACATGATGATTTTTGTATGACAGAATAGATGATAATAAAGTGTTACTTTTTAAATTAGTTTCTCTTGAAGTGATTAGTACTTTTTGGAGTGCCGTTACTTATTCTAAATAGTTATTTTCGAATGTTGTAAGTTTTACGTCAAACAATTAAAATATAATAGATATAAAAAGTTGTGCGCAGTTTAGTCTAGAATAGTTTATATGAAATATAGTATGAATGTATGCTGACAACTTTTATACGCGAAGATTAGAACTTAAATGTGAAGGTTGTAATATCATAAGGTCAGAAATGAACAGTAATATAAAATAAGTGAATCGCCCTAGGAGCGTTTCAGTTTTCGTTGATATGTCGTTTGTTCATGAACAAGTTAAACCAAATTGTTAATAGATGAAAATTAGTTAGCATGATGACTAAAGAGGAATTAAAACTGTACGATCCTAATTTTAATGTCTTAGAATCGCATTTTTATAGAATGAGTAAATATTTTTTGATCATGTTTGGACAGTGGCCTTGGATGCACACATTTTTCAAAGTTCTCATGTCTTCAGTTGTAATGTCATATTTGATGATCATTTGTTACCCAGGAGTATGTCTTTGATCAAATAAAAATTTATGAATTTATGCATTGGAAAATATTCATTCACAACTAATAATGAAGTATTTTTTAGCTGAGGACAATGTATTTTAATAGACAAGATATTGATGCAATGACTCGAGCATTCATTCCTACAACTATAATCATTTTCGCCTATGCAAAAATACTCACCTACACCGTTAAAAATCGTGAAGTAAAGTACAGAGAAACAATTTTCAATTGTTGAAACTCTTCTTTAAGACATTAAAATGATTGGATTTTCATTTTTTAATTACTCATTTTTTTTTATATCTGAAGATAACTCGATTGCTGGAATTAATAAGAGACGACTGGTACAATTTAACATCCCATTCTGATAAGCAGATACTCATCAAACAAATCAAAATCTTTTACCTTGTAACTCAAAGCTATTCAAGTAAGAGAAAAATTTGTTATTGAAATTTGAATAAAATATTATTCAACAATAAGTCTGATAAGAGCATATTTTTTAAGTAAGTGGAATTCTCGGTGGATTGCTTTTCGGTTATGCCCCGCTTGTTTCCAAGGTTCTTGATCTTATTAAACCCCTTGACCAGCCTCGTCCTATGAGGAGTCTTTATAATACAGATTTGACAATATACAACATGGACATAAATATCAACCCTGCCACAACTCTCACATACGGAGCAATTAATTCTTTGCTTGGAGTAACCACGAACTTTATTTTCGATTCAGTTTATGTCATGCTTGTAATTCATGCAGCAAGTATGTTTGACATAATCAAGTAAGTTGCTTAATATATTTTTAAATGTTTTACCTTTCTTTTAATAGTTTTTTTTTTTTTCATGTTTTAAATTTTTTAATAGACTCAGACTGTCACTAGTTGGACAGTCGTTGGATTACAGAAAGAACAATTTCAAAGTCCACGATGAACAAGTTCATGAAGAGTTGCGTTTCATAGTAGCATTTTATGATAGAACAGTAAGGTAGTTTAGTTTATAAATTCAAACATTTTATTCGCATCTAACTAATTAACTTTGTTAATTTATTTTTGATTCTTAAATTTATATAATTATAAGATATTGCAAATTAATCGATGACACTTGCACTTGGTACCAACTTGTAATATTGGGGAACACAGCGTTTATTTTAGCAGCAGGTGCTATGCAGGTAAAACTATAATACTGCATACATCGATTTACTTACGAAAGTTCTAATTCATCACCAATTCTTAAATTTGCTCGTTTCTTCTTTTATTTTTAAGATCTTGGTAATGGAGAAAGCTGAGGGTGTTAGATTTGTAATTTTAATCTCAGGCTTAATACTTCACTTATTTGTGTACAGTTACGCAGGACAAACGATGTTAAACCACAGTCAACAGATCTTGAATGACACGTACGTTAAAAAAAAAGACCGATCGAAAAAAACAACTGAAAGTTTTTGATTTAAAGTTTTTTGTACATCAATCATAGCTACAGTGCACCTTGGTACAAACTCCACAAATCTGCTCGTCAAACCATCAATATTCTTCAGATGAGAAATCTCCTCCCATGTACTCTTACAGCTGGAAAGTTATACTCTATGTCGTTGGATAATTTTCTTGCGGTATTTGATTAAATTTCATCGATCCACATAAAATAAACTTCGAATTTTAAGAAGAAATAGGTTTTGATGAAAAATAGAAATAAGTTTTCGGCGTTTTTCTAAAATCAATTTCTTTTTTGTATTTTCTAGATCTTACAGGCAGCAATTTCGTATATCACAGTGTTATCTTCGTTTCGAGAATGAGTATCCAACATGATACGTTCATTGTGAACTTGAACAAATATATTTTTCTGCATTTTTATATGAAAATATTTTCAACGACTTTCAGACTCTGTCTGCTCTGTTCCTAATCAAATGAATCCGCGCATAAGAAAATCACTATTCTTTACTTTTTGTTCCGAACTATCCAGTATAAATCATTTATCCGCTTTGACACAATTTGCATAAATTTATTTGTCAATTCTATATTTCTAACAATTATTCATGCTGTGCATCTAGTAATTTATTTTCATTTAGGTTTTTTTTTCAACTTCGCGCTCTCTTTCGCTCTTTCTTTTTCCTTCAGTGGAAATTTTTAAATTTTAAATGATTCAATTTTAACTTAGTATCAAATATTATTAATTTTTCCTTCTATAATTGTGTTTTTTTTTTTTTTAATTTTTTAAAGACAAAAGTAAACAAAAATGTAAGTTTTCTTTTCAAAAAATGCACCCAAAAATACTTGAGCGACAGCATACAATCTAAACAAAATTAGAAACGCATTTGATCTTCTCGATCGTGCATTTTCGTGAAAGTTGATTTTTCCGCCGTGTGATGGCATGGGGCTTTGTTCTTAACCAATAAGAAAAATGACGTAATCCTCCCTGCTCTCTAGAGTCCCTATCCATCTTTAAGAGATAAGCAGACCCAGCTTTCCCGCTATTGCTGACAAAACAAGACAATCAGAGAGTGGATATGTTGCTGGAAATTTGGATTACTTTTATTGCATAGGTTGGTTGTTTTTATTATCCTTACAGATAATTCAAAAGTTTATAAGTTACTCTTGACTGCGTCACCCGCAAACTGTGATAAATGATGAACCAACTTTTTTTTCAAGGTCTTCGCTACTATTATTTTTTTATGACAAGGATCGCTTCGTGCCGACGTCGCTATTTTTCAAAATAATACAATCAAAATTCTAACAAAACATGCTCAATACCTTCAAAAACATTCACGTTTCATCCAACTGGTAACGATTGTTATTATAATCTTGTTTTTTTTAATTGCGTCTTCTCAATAGATATCTTTCAATTTTATCCATTTGTTTAATTATTCATTTTTTTTAAATAGTCCTGTCTTGTAGTATATAAATTCTGAAATATTTTGTAAAAACTTGATTATATTATATGTTTTTAAATTCTGCATCATATAAAAAAATAAGTACATTCCAACATCTAACCTAAAATAGTGGCCCTTTTATATTATTGGAGCACTTCATCTCTTTCTCAAGCTTGAAGATGCATCAACAAATATAGCGAATTGCGAGTGACGCACACACTTCAGTGGTAAACTTTTCATCTTATTAGGAGCCTGATCGTATAGCTATTTAATCACTTTTTACATTACAAAGTCAAGATATATTACAAAAATTATAAAATAAATGTCTATATTATTTCAAATGATTATTATTTAACTTTTGATTTTGTTTGTTTCCTTTTTTTCATGTTAGAAATGACTAACCATCCAAACGACGAAGATGAAGAAATCAGAAAAAAGCTGAAAGAGTTGGAGAAGTACATTCCTATATTGGAATCTTTGATTCAAAAATCTATAAATAAGCCACAAGAAAAAAAGGACAAGTTACAGTATTTTTATAATCTTTTGATCAGTTCGTCAAAAGGGTAAGAATATATTTAGGTTCAAAACTGCATTCACCTTCCAACATTTATAAGTTTCAATAACGTTGCAATAATTATTGTTTTTGCTTTTTTATTCAGTTTGGATTCACCGAAATGGAAAAAAACCACCCTTGACAGGTTGGAAATAGTTCTTAAAACTTTGGCCAGTGACAATGTGGTAAATAATTATATAGTACAGAAATATCAATCGTAGACACAATACTTTGTTTTTTTTTTTCATGTCTAAACGTAAATAATGAAAAATATATTTGTCTCTCAATAATTTTTTATACAGGAACCCACAATCTCATCTACTCTAAGAAACCCAATAGTACAAATTGTAAACGTCAGCAAGTGAGTTTTTTATTTTTATTTTTACACATTTTGTTGTTTGCAATACATAAGATTATGAGCAAATGAATTGTTTTCAAATTATATATTGTTTCTTTCTATTTTTTTTTCATGTTCCTTATGTTGTCTTTTTTTTTCAGTGAGTGTCAACCGAGCACATCCCGACAAACTAATTTATCGACTACAATCCAAACGATTATCGATCTCGATGATGATGTTGTTGAAGTGGGCGAAAGTAGTGTACATCGGAATGCACTGGAAACTACTGTATCAGACAACGAGATCGAGATAATCGAAGTAGAACGTGACCAATTGAGCAGCTCACATGTTTTTTCCAGAAGGCCGCGTAGTCAATACGATGACGATGACTGCTGGGAAATCCCACAGTACGAACCATTGCTAGTAGAAGAAGAAGAAACATGGGTGAGATGCGGTGACGATGGGGACATCATCGATGAAATACCTATTCCCAGCAGACCCAATGTACAAAAAAGGACAAATGACGAAAATGTATCGAACAAAAGTGACAGAAGTGATCGGTATGAAAGAGGCAGGTCTCGCGAACGAGCTGATCGGTTTCATGACAGACGCAGGAGCAGTTCGCGAGAACGTTCAAGTAAATGGGACAAGTATGACCGGCCAGATAACCACAAAAGATCTAATAAACACAAAAAGAAGCACAAACGATCTAATAAAGATAATCGTCCAAGCAAACAAGATCGACTGGATAGATATGATTGGCCTGGTAGACCTGATCGATCAGATAGACCCGATCGACATGATAGAGTTTCCGACCGACCAAAACATCTCAATCTATCGTCTTCTCGGGCAGATAGAAGTACTGTTATCATAGATGATTTCGAAGGGTCCAGGAGGAATCGTGAGTCAGAAAGTACAACAGTCATAAATCCTGGTTCTCGTTTGGTGCCAGTGAATTCGGAAGATTTCCAGAAAATGGTAGCGGAAGCAATTGAAAAACTCGCAAAGAAGAAAAAGAACGAAGAGGCGGAGAAGAGCAAAATTTTAGAACAAGACCTGCCCGAAATAGCGGAAGAAATAAAAAAAATGACCACAAAGATACCAGAGTCTAGCAAAGACAAACCCTATCGTCAAAAACCCGATCATCCGAATGAGACTGGAGTTAATGTACGTCCAAACATGGTATGTGAAATTTCAACGACATCACAGGATGCAGAGGTTTCATCACGCGTTCCTGCTCCTCCTGATGTAGACCACGCATCAACGATTCGTGACTTTGGAAATCCCATTGGTATTCATTTATTTGTAATTTAAAAATCAATCAATTGTAGAACTGATTTATCGCAATGCTTAAAAGAAATATTGATCAAACTATTTGACAAGATAATTATTATAAAGTTTTCCTATCATTTCAGAATTGCCAAACCAAATTGGTTTCAATAGTAGGCCATCGAATAATGTACCAAGTCCCTACCCGGTAGTAATGAGTACAATGAATTCATGGATTAGGAATCCAGGACCTGAAGTTGTGATGCCTCAACTAATGGGGCCCTTCCAATTGCCATCACAACCAGTACCACAACCGGTATCACAACCGGTACCACAACCTTTCCCTATGATGCAGCCATTCCCTATTGGACCAGTGCCACCACCTCGACTCATTCAGCCAACGGCACCATTTCCACGATTACCTAGTCATCCACCAGCGAATTTACCACGACCACATTGGAATCCAAATGTCGTAAAATCAAGAACCGAAGTACAAGGCCCAAGACCAGGAATCAGCTCATCAAATGTGCGACCAGGCGGCGCTTCTTTTACCAGAGCTCCTTTGACTTATGGCGAATACAAAGCCAGACAGAGCACTTTTGCTAGAGATCCTAGAAACTCGAGGAGTCATGACCGAAGTGCTCGAACTTCTGTTCAACCTTCTACTTCAAATATATCTATGAAGGATTCACGAAGTGCACTTGACAGAGATCCTAGAAATCATGCAGTTAAAGCAAGGACTGAAGGTACAAGTGAAACCAGTTCTGTACCGAAATCATCGAAACAAATTTCTATCGCAAAACCTCAGAAAGATGATAAATCGAAGGATCTCAAAGTTCAGAATTCAAAAATTAAATCATCTAAAGGTCCACTGTCTACAAAACCAGCCGAAAGTCACAAACCAAAGAGCAGTTCAAAGGATTATTCTGATGAAAAGAAAGGATCCAAGTCTAGCTCGCAGGATGTAAAAAAACGTGTTGATGATAGTAAAAATGTAACAATGAAAAAACCTTCAGTTGAAGTTTACCAGTCGCCGTTAGAAAGTTTGTATGGGGTTGTGAACACTTCCAGGACTGGACCAGGGTACGGTTTGCAGAAATTTAAAATTCCCAAGATCAGACGCAAGGTTCCGACGCCACCGACACCGTCTCCACGGTCTCCACCTTCATCACCTACACAAGAAGAGGAAGATAAAATTGAAGAGAATGTATCGATCCCGATACCAGATGATGATAATGAAAATTGGTTTGAAAATGATCCTCTGCCAGATACATTCACCTTAGGTAATGAAAATGATAATTTGACCCAAAGGAAACAGAGTTTGGAAGATCATGATGATGCAATAGATTTAACGGAAGTAGAGTGGACAACCAGTGCAAAGAAAGATGAAAATGAGGCGCTGGAAATGAACGATTTAATAACAACGGGATCTTCAGATTTTACAAAGAAGGATGACAGTCAGTCGTCGAAAGTGAATGATTTGACAACAACGAGATCATCGAATGGTGCAAAGAAAGAAGAGAGTCAGTCACTAGATTTGCGAGAAATTTTGGAAAAATTAAAAAATAACGACATCACACTAGAAGATGCTGAAAAACTCATGGAGCGTTTAAATATCAAAGCAAAGTCGAGAAAAACTATTAAATCGTCCGATACTAGTGAAAGCTCCGATAGCGAACAGGAGAGGTCGAAGAAGTCATCGAAAAAGGAGAAAAAAAAGAAGAAGAAAAGGTATGTGATAGAATCAGACAGTTCTGAGGATGACTTTCCAAAGAGACAAGACGAAAACATAAACCGTGAAACGGAAAAACCAACAACTTATGATGATACGATAAATTTCTCAAGAGTTCCTGACATTCCTAATATTGGTGAAGTCGATCAAAATCAATTCAATGAAAAGGAAAGTGATGATAAATCTAAAGAAGCTAAACGAGACGCTCATCAAGCTGAAACGGTGAATGATAAAAAAATTGAGAAGAAGAAGAGAAGGAAAAACGATTTGGAAAAGTTGCACGATGACATCAAGGAGATGTATATAGGTGGCGAAGTTCTTTCGTTGTTGGATCAGCCAACGTGTAGGACGAAGTATGAGTCTTCTAAGGGTCTTGTGGAATCATCGGACGACACGGATGTCCCGCTCGAAAATACTCAGAAGCATAAGAGCAAAATCAAAGCGGACAATCGATCAAAGTATTCTAGCAAGTTGAGGGTGACCTTGGAACGAATAGATGCATCGAATGTTAATGCCAATGCCAACATATCCTCAGACGAGAGTTCTGACAATGACGATAGGACTTCAAATTCTAGCTTAAATCAGAGGAAAAATGTGAACGATGGCACATCTAACGACAATGCAAAGAAGAAAAAGAAGAAACGTTCTAGTTGGCAAAATGGCGTACTACCGAGACTATTTAAGAAGAGACCAGCTAGAACGACAGTCAACAATGAACCAGAGGTACAATCAAGTAAAGAGATAAAAATTGGTAAAACTCAAACAGTCACCAGCAAGCAACTACTCGATTACATCTGGGTGGACCAACAAAGAACAAAGTGTCTCTGTTGTAACTACATTGGAAAGAATATCGTTCATCATTATTCTGTGCTGCATCCAAACGAGGAGGTGATGATATCTCGACTCTCAATGGACCAGGCTGAGAAGGCGATCAATCAGGCCCTGCAGTCCAAGAGAAATTCAGAGACAATGATTGATGTCATCATGTCTTACAAATGTCGGTTTTGCACATACTCGAAAACCAGTGCTGTACCGGCGATGGCTCTGCCTGAATTCTATGAACACTGTTCCACCCACACAGGCGAGTACCGGTACAGGTGCAGTTTCTGTCCTTATCGTGCCCTCGCCGAGGGAACCGTCAGGACCCATTTTTACAAAATCTGCAAACATAAAACAAAGTCGAATGTTAATGATGCAGTGATCGACGAGAAGATCCCATCACAGGGTAATAGTTTGTTTGGACACATCTGTTCCAAGTGTAATTTTGTTCAGCTGAAGCGATCGACTGTAGAGGCCCATGCCAAAAGGTGGCACAAAGACTCGGACGTGGAAGTCATCGAGATTAATATGTCTGACTACATCAAAGTAGAGGAAAACAAGGATCTGGAGAGTGACGAAGAGATCGATAATGTCAACAATATCATCGACATGTTAATCAAGGAAGAGACACAGGATATCGAGGAATACACAGACAAAGAAGAACCGACACCTTTGGTGGAAGATATCATCACCGAAAAAGAGATAGTATGTCCTAACATCAAAGCCGAGGACACATTGGTGAACGAACAAACGGAAACAGCAGAAGAAACGGATCCTTTGGATGGAATTGGAAATGCAGTGAAGGAGGAATGTTGTGAGGATATAAATGAGACTTCCGAACAACTGGATGCAAGTAGTAAGGCTAAATCTAAAATTTAAATATTGTAAAATGTAGGTAATGATTATTAATGTTTTGATTTTCATAGTCAATTCCAACACAGCCGAAGAATATTATGACCAGGTTGTGACTACGGAAAACTTTTTGGCATCCGAACAACCAGACGAAAGTGGTGAGAGAATTACTAAAATTCGAAAATGAAGAATGATAAAAGTTCAATGTAAAAATGTTACTTTCTTTTCTTTGCAGTCGTACATGATACTTCCGGAGATCTCTGCAGTATAAAGATAGAAAATATTGCTAGTTTGCAGAATGTACAAGTGCGTTTACATTTTGTTTATTTTCATAAATCGTCTTTTTTTCTTCAACTTATTGTTTATTTTTGACTTATAGTTGGATGAAATGGAGGAACTTGAAAATACGAAATGTGTTGAAGTTTCAATGTCACCGCAGCTGAAGAGACCAGCGACGTCTTCGATCAGCGTCCCAGTCCCACCAAAATGTATCAAGTCCATCAGCCCGGTTTCAAATGAACCTGCCAAACTGAATCTGGCGATTTCAACACCTTCTACGACGTCTATGCCAGTTTTTCAACGACAATCAACAGCGAATCATTCAATTTCTCACTACATGCATCCTGACGTGAATTTCGATTTAGAATCAAGTTGTCTCATGCCGGCTATAAGTACATCTAGTCCTGCTGTTGAGTCACCAGTGCTTCAGACTGTAAATGTCAAAAGCGAGTGTTTGACAACATTTGCTAATTCTAGCAATTTCTTCTCTACGACTGATATATCTCAAGAAGTCCCCTCTGTGCAAAATGAAATAGCTAACCCCCTAACTTACGGAGTCAGTATGCCTGAAACGATGCCTCTGGAAACTTCGCATGATATGATTGCACCAGAAAAATTGCATAATTTGTTCAAGTGCATGGCTAATCAGTGCGACTTTACCACAAATGCTCCGGAATTATTCCACATGCATTACACGCAGCATTACATCCAAGCCAAAAAACCCCGGACTCATCATGATTTCCAGCGATGCGCCTACTGCCTTGAATTGCTCCCGGACATTCTCTTGATGATCGAACACATTCAAAATGAACATGCGCATTGCAATTATTTATGTAAATATTGCTATTACAGGGGTGCTTGCAGTTCCTACGTTGAGGCGCATCAGGTTAATTAAATTTTACATCTGCGAAATATAAAAATATGAATAATAACAAATTTATTTTTGGTTATATTATTTGTTGTAGCAAGTAAAACACCCTGAAAAGGAAGTTGAAATTATAGCAGTTGAGGTACCGGTGTCTATGCCACCGCCAGGGTCAATCGACCGGTCGTCCAGAGTTATTCCTTACAGGTGCATTGATGGTAAATAAAAAAAATGTTTTTTTTTCAAACTTTTTTAAACAATTGTTTCTATATTTTTAAATATATATTTTTTCCTTTTTTCAGCTTGTAAAAAAATATTTTTAATCCCAAGAGCATTCAAAGCACATTTGGATATGTATCACAATAATTCGAATGGCCTTTCATGCTCATTTTGTCATGAAATATCACCTACGTCGTCCCATCTCATTGAGGTATATTAGAAGTTCGCCAGAATTTTGATATTAATATTTTGTAAATGTTTCTTTTATCATGTTGATGTTGATTATCTTATTTTCTTTCCAGCATTATGAAGTAACTCATAACATATCACAGTACCAGTGTCTGCACTGTAACTTTGGAACTTCGCAAGTGGAAAAAATACTGATTCATCTGAGTGAATTTCATTGCAACAAGCATCCAATCATCCTGGATAGATCTTTTCCGCGAAAGGTTTTCAAAAACGCTTGTTTTCAATTATCCTAAACTAATAATAAGTATCTAATGAATTTTGGAATGATTTCAGCCAATAACTACCATGCGAGCAATTGATCAACTTATAGTGAAGAACTTAGAAAATATTTCAGATAAGCCTTTGACCATGAATGTATCTAAGAATAATTATGCAAATAGAAATGACCAAGAACCAACAAGGTGCGAGAAACAATTAATTTATTTTTGCACTTGTTCTTTTCATATATTGCAAATAAACATTTTAAAATTTTCAGGGCCACCGAAGAATTCGTCAGTACAAATCTATACGATTTCTCTCACGTGCTTGAAGCTGCTAATCCTTCCCTCTGCAAAGAAATGGCTTGTACTTCTTTCAAAGATTCGGGAAAGTTTGTGGAGCCAGATTTAAATCAAAGACCCAGAAAACGTAAAAGTGACGAGGATCCGATTTCTAAAGGACTGAGACATAAATTATTTAGAACGTCAGATTTTCAAAGTGGTTCCAATGAGGACAAAATGAATAGCTGCCCTGATTGATAATTGTATATTTCGATAACGGTGAAAGTTCAAACAGCTCTTTCAAAAAGGAGTGTCAAAAGTAAGTGTGAATGTAACAATTGAATTCAACAATTACTCTGAAGAATTTAGTGATTGTAAAATTGCGTGTACAGATTAATGTTTATTTTTTTATAATTGCTTTTTACTGTATACTTTTTGTTCATAGTGCCATAAAATACAGTCAGTGGTAAACCGACTGTAAGAAAAACTTTATTCCAAATGAATAAACAATTTAATATTATACTATATTATTCGTGTGTAAAAGACTGAAACCAAGTATAAAAATTGTATAACAGATCTATTATATATTGTACAACAAAATGTGTGTTCGTTTTTTTACAAAATAAAACACAATTATTAAGTGACTTTAATAATTTTTATTTTAGTGAGGCCCCTTACAAGTATTTCAGAATTTCATTGAGGATTTCAGAAAGGAGAAAAATTGATTACTGAAATTCTAAATTAAATTATATCTGAATTATTAAATTCTTTTTATTCCTATTGATGTTGTTCCACTTCATTGCTCAATGTTCTACTTTCAGAAATGACATTTTCAAACTCATCTTTTTCCTTGTCTTCATCATCATTCAAACTATTATCCACGCTTTCAAACTCAACTTCATCATTACACTTTGTGTTGATCGCTTTTTATACTTTTTTAAAACAAACTAATGTTCCATATCGGAGTATGGAACATTTTTTCAATTCTTTTTTTCATTTCATGCATGCAAATTTAAAATAGCGATTTTTGAGAAAAAAAATAATTCAACTAAAAATAACATTAAATGATCCAAATTGTAATGCATCATCCTTTTAAAGAAGGGTCTTAATAATCATCCTACTGCTACCCTTCATAATTCTCGTACTAAATTTTTGAATCCTTCATACGTGCTCAATCTTTGAATGAGACTTCTTCATGTCTCAATATTGACGACCCCCTGCTTTAAAGTGCCATATTATGGTCAACTTTATCATTGATAACTTCGGGTCTACTTTTAATAGATATATCCGTGTCGAGCGTCGACGTTGAACTATCTAATCCCTCTTCTCTTTTCCGCTGGTTCAGTTCTTTGAACTTGGAAAGTAGACATTCCTCCAATGACTCATTGACGAACTTGATAATATTATCGCAGTAAAATTTACTCTGCTCACCGATTAATAGATTCAAATATGTCTTTTCGGTTTTTTGTTTAGACGAATCATTTTTGGAAATCTCCAAAACTGCATCATTGGTGGATCGTGCATCAATTACGACAAATTTGCGTTCTTCAATGCCTTTCCTCACTGCCGTGCAAGTCAGATCCAAAGAATTTTGTTCCGAGAGACCCAGGACTTCGAGTTTTATTAAAACTGGCATTCTCTGGATGGCCCTGCACAAACTAGGACAGTCCAATGAGGCATTGGGGTCGAATTTCAAAGTGAGGCTGATCAGATGATTAAGGGGCATGACAAGTTGACAAGCAAATTTTTTTACATGATTGATTGACAATTCTTGTAGTTTTGGTAAGGCTAGAAAATCATCAGCGCTTGCATCTCCAAGTTCAATGTTATCTGCGAAAACAATTCATCAATAAATGATTATAACTAACTCGGCGAAAGTGTAATAGAAAGAAATCAGTTTGATACAATAACAATTAAATACCCAATTTGATAACACGCAAGTTACGACTGACTGCTAACATTTTTGTGACTACGCCGTCTTCGAATGTCATTAATTCTTTTGGCGTTTCGAGTGGTCTAATACTAACTCGAAGTTTTTCAAGCAAAGGAAGTCCTACATCATCTGCGACATTACTCAGTCCCTTACGATCGTGTTTCTTCTCAATAGGTCTTGAGATTTTAATGACTAACGACAGAGACTTCAATTCACGACCGCGGGAAAGAATTCTGTTTATAATTTGATCAGCTTCGCTGAAGATGCGAGCTTCAATAGTAAGCATCAGTTTCTTCATCTTTGGAAAACACTGAAACAGAAAATAATTGTTCATATTTTATTGTTCATATTATTTTTATAATTTTATTGTATTGAATCGATAATTTTTCCAATTTTTGTCTGCATTACCCAAACTAAGTTTGATGTGTACTTGTATCTACATGTCAAACGTACTTCAACAACATTATTCTGGTCGTTGATTTCTTCAAGTGCATCATTCAAGTTCGATTTGTAAAGAGAAACTGTTTTTACATTTTGATTCGAATGAAGAAGATCCCTTAGAGATAAATATCTCACCATTGAGACCCTCGTTAATTCAATATTTTTAATATTTTTGCACGATTTTGCCAATGATGTTATAATATATTCAATCGGTTCGAATCGCTTTGTGTAATAGTAGTATGGACCAATTTGAATCAATAACTTATGAGCATAATTCCAGTGATTGCGCAGTTTGATTGATCGGATAAAAGGACCAGCATTTTCGATCAGATCATCTAATTCCATTGGTAATATATTAGTAATCACGTTAGGACTGGCTCTATTAACGCCATAATCATCATCGTCATAAGTGCTGATTTCTGATAGCAACCTCCATTTCCGTTCCAGTATTAATTTCCATCTGGGGTTAACTGAAATAATATTTCTTTCAAGATTGAAACTAAAAAAGGGTATAGATGTTTTTGTTTCATTTCAAAGCTTTTACTTCAACTAGTTTTGTATTAAACTTTTTAATACGTAGTATCTTTAATAATTAAATTCAGTATCTCTGATTAATATTATTTCTGGTCTATTAAAAAATGTATACCTCTTGAAATCTCTATCCAATCTATTGGATTGATGTAATCAAAAATGCACAATAAGCATTCGTTAGGGAGAATGTCTAAGGCGAGATCCATGATAAAGTCGAAGTTATGAAATAATCAAGATTTTGAATGTTTTCATAGGCTTTGGCCTATGACTTCGATACTATCCCTACACCCTGTGCACGTATTTTTTGATCTGTAAAAAAACGATAAATCACTTTTCAAAATCAACTAAAAATCAAACTTAATTTTACCTGATGTTTGATAATTACATACATCTTTTTATGTCGTCGACAAAGATTTTTGCACATTGTAACATTACGCATGCTCGGAGAAACCGCTGCATCGACAACTAATGCACTCCAAAACAAATCACTTTTGACTATTGATGCCATTAATAGTCAATGTCAAAAGCGATTTGTTTTGGAGCGCATCGGAGTCCAACATTTGTATACTTATAGTATACATAGTATACTTTAGTATTATAATACTATTTGTTCATACAGTGTTATAAACTACAGTCACTACAATGATTTCAGTATTTTCCGCCCCTTATATTGATGTAAAACAGAAGATTATTTTCGACGATTTCAGCACAATTATAAGATTAATTTTGTTGTCATTAAAACTTCATCTCTTTAAATAATAACATTGACTGGTTAAAAATATTGATTACATTTATATGTGATTTATTTTCATTATTTAACAAAATTTATGTACACCTAACAGATTGAAAGCTAACGAAATTACAACGTTGAAAAATCACAAAGTCTTTTTAACCATTATTATAAGATACAAATAAGGAAGAATCAATTTTTAACTAACAAATGCAAAATATTAATACGTATGTAAGACGAAACAAATACTGAAAAGAAGTAAATATTTTTAAATATTTAAGAATTGGCCAACACAAAGTATTTAGAGATGTTCTTTCTCATCTTTATACTCATCATTCTTATCTTTATCCTGGTGTTTATTCTCGTTTTCAGCCTCACATTTAGAATGTCCTTTATCATTAACTCATCTTCATTATCTCAATGTTCATCATCTTCGCCTTCTTCGTAATCTTCATCAGATGTTGATGAATAATAACTCCCCGAAGAATATAACTTATCATTCGGCTTCTCAAAATCATAAAAATCATAATCCTTTTCTTCATCTATGTCCTCTAACTCATCCATCACAGGGTGCAAATGGCTGTGCTTTGAAATTATAAAATGTTGAAACGAACTTTTAATAAATTCATGGATATTATCGGAGTATCCTTCACTTGGTGTGCCAATAAAAAGATTCAGTATCTGAGATCTTGTTTCGCAAAAATTGATCGGTTTGTTTATATCGTTGTTAGTGACTTTGAGAAATTCACATCCACTGATGGCGGATTCTGTTTCAATGATGACATTTCGGCCTTGTGCGATTCCTTTCTCCATCGCCTTGCAAGTTAGGTCCCAAGTTTGTTTTCCAGAGAGATCAGCAACTCGAAGATGCAATAATCCAGGCATCTTTTCAATTGTATCGCACAAAGTCAGAAAGTCCAATGCGTGATTGCGATCAAATTTCAACGTCAGTCTGGTCAGATGATTGAGCGGTAGAAGAAACTTGCATGAGAATTTCTGTACTACGTTGACATACAGCTCTTCGAGGTTTCGAAAGGACAATAAAGCATCGGCACCTGTTAAGTTCCCAAGCCCAACGTGATCTATATATAAATATTCAACAAAAATTCAATATAACAAAACTTATAAAAACCATGATGAATAATTTCACGTTCGAATTTGTTTGTAAATTTAAAAAAAGGATACCTAGATGAATAAAACGCGAATTACGACAAATTAATATCATCTGTGAGATCACATTATCTTCAAATGACAAAAAATCATCATTAAATATGGTCCTTACAATAATGCGCATTTCTTCAATCGAAGTACATGCAGCTATATTTGATAGAGCCTTGAATTGATAGTTCTGAAAATTGTCGAATTCCTTGATAACAACAATTAGCTTCAACTTTTTTAATTTACAACTGGCGACAAGTATCCTGTTAATGACTTCTTGCACTTCGCAGAAAAGGTCTGCCTGAATTGTAATACGTAGCGTTTGAACGTTTGGAAAACACTGTACACATGTAATAAAACCAATTATTATCATTGTTCAATCAAAATCTTCAAAATTGATAAAAAATATTATTCGTAATAGTACACACCCAATTAAAATCTTCGATATACTCAAATGTTCATGTCAGGGTAACTTCTTCAATCTGACGCATACAACGATAATTTTCAAACTTAAAACTTAACTTTCCGTATTCTAACAAATGGATTGTATTAACCTTCCGATTTGTCCAAAAAAGGTCTGTCAATAAGTGAATTGTTCCACGCACCGTAACGGTTTTTATGTTTGTGCAAAATTTAGACAGTATCTTAACCAATCTCTCAATGGTGAAACCGACTGGTAACTTGTAATTATAATGACCTATTTGAATAGCATATTTCCGCAGATTGTAACCGGTTAGATCAATTGATGTGATGAACGGACCTGCATTCTTTATTATAGACTCCAAATTGATGTAATATTTTAAAGTTTTAAGTGAATAATGTTCGGAACTATAATACTTTTCAATGCGATATTCAGTTAGACTCTTCCATTTTTTACTCAACATTTTTTCCCATCTTGTACAAACTAAAAAATAATAAATAAACATTAAACAATTGGCAAAATATTAAATCATTAATTTTAATTTTTAATAAAAAGTAAATTTACCATTTGAAGCTGATATCCAATCTGTAGGATTGAGAAAATCAAAAATGTACGAAAGACAATCATCGATGAGGTCATCCATTTTACTTTCAAAAACGCATTATCATCTGCAAGATATAAAGAGGGGGACGTACGAAAATCACGAAAAATAAAGTAGCCTAAGATAGAAAATTGTATAAGGATATTTTTTATAACCGTTTGTACCGACTAAGACTAAAAGTTACCAAAGTCACTGAATCAGTTGATAATGCAGAATAAGTTGAGGATAAAAAAAATGGAAAAAAAAATTTATTTAGTAACATAAAATGTCAAAAAAATAATTAGTTAGGATAGTAAAAAACGTAAATGGAAAATGTAGAAAAAAATAATATCTTTAAATAAAATTTGATAACACACAGAGCGTAAAAGTCATTTTAAATCCTGTTTAAACAATAAAAATATTATGTAATATATTATTATTGTAGTCTAAGTGTACATTATAATGAACTGCATCTAGTAAAATTGGTTAATAACAAAAATTGTAGTTTGACTTGTGTTACACTTAGAAACGATGTACATAGACAGAGTTTCATTTTGTTTACATCCAATCAGAAGTCGCGAGAGAGAAGGAGAAACGTTCGTAGATGCACAAGAAAAAGAAGATACGTTTTTCTCCTTATTTAAAATGAGTTTCTTGAGTGACAAATTTTGTAGAGTGGCAGTACTGTGCTGCGTTTACTCAATTTTATGAAAATCATTTATTTTCAATAGACATAAACTCGGATATCTTAACAAAGAATTGTTAACGTAATCATTCTTTTTCAAATATCACTTTCAAGATGAACTCTTTTTAAGTTAGTAGTACTTTTATTTAAAACTAAATAAATAATCTGCGAGGTGAGAGATCATTTTATCCGTCGATACAGCGCATAGGTGCTTGGTTCATCTCCTCGCTAGATGGTAGGATCTGTTAGCAAGTTCTCAGAACATTTAAAACAGTCACTTCACCAATCAAACTTTTTTATTGTAAATTAAATTCAAATTATTAAAAATATGCATAATAATTCAGATAAAAATTTACTCCTAAACTCTTTTTTTCCAAATATATTTGTTTAATGTAAAGAAACATACAAACATTACTTGTCGCAAAAATCGTTTCACATCAAATTGATTAATTTTGCATGTAAGTAGTTTGAATTAAAAAATTGGATCATGTTTCAAAGACTCTGTTCGTTTCAGATTCAAGACTATTTTACTTCCGGGACGCTGCGAAGTCGGAAAAAGAGCGAACGGGATGGGAACGGATAGAAAGCAGCTGACCTGCAGCTGGTTTCCTGGCATCGCGGCGTCTGGCATCTTACTTCGCTAACGTTCTCTTATTACGCGCCGTATGTGCGCATACCTGTAACGCACATGTTCATCCAGAGAAATCCTTTATTTTTACCAGCTCTCGTCTGTGCGCGACACTTCCGTACTGTCGAGTTAAGCTGATTCCGAAAAGAGCATTAAAAGAAACACTTCACAAAATTAAAATGTATAAAAATATCCGTTGTCCTCAAAGAAACAGAAAGTTGATTCCAAAAAAAAAAAAAAATGATAACTGTTAACAAAAAATTAAATAAGTTGAAAAAAATTGGTTCATAAAAAGCGGATAAGGGCGTGAAAAATATGTAAAACAGTGTTAGCTGTGCAAAAAGGAAAATCAGCTTGGCTAAACGGCGAGCAACAACACAAATCGGATGGCTCGTTTCTCCCTTTATGGGAAATGACTCTGTGTTATTGACATCCCACTTGCCGTGCTATTGACAACTGGGCTATGTACAAGCGGAACTCTCGATGCTGAGCACGGTGCGGCGTCAGTTCCAAACATTCGTCGCGCTGTAATTTTCGCACTCGTGCAAAATTACACGGAATAGCTCACGTTTGAATTCGTAGATAAGTCGTAAATTATGGGTCGAATTTGAGCGTACACCTGTACCCAACGAGGCAGTACACGGTTTGTTTATTTTTATTGCGGCGACTCATCGAATGTTCGCACAAAGCCCGTGAGCGCTTCGAAAATTGTTCATCATAATCGTGGGCGACTGATTATGCGTGATATGAAAGCATGGACGGAAATTGAAACTGAAAATCGTTACGCAAATTAGAGCCTCGCGTTTGAAGCCTTTCAATTGACTTGACAGCTAAAAATTAATATAGCAGGAGTGTGGGAGCGGTCTATATATCCGATTAATGCGGAATGACGCTCACGGCGGATGTACCAGTATTCGATGCATGCGGAAAATTCGTGGCGATGACGGGAAGTTGATGGAGTGCTTATAATACGTACACCATCAGATATAAGCTATAGTGCAACCGAGAGCAGTGTGTCTGCATACTTTGTGTGCCCGAGTTTATGTTTATCTCATACAAATACTTAACTCACCTTAAGAGCTATTAATTCTACGATTACTTTTTTCATATTAACTTTCAATTTAAAGAAAAATCATTAGTTTGCGATTTTATTTGTTTCATCTTGTATCTGGCACTTTTGAACTCAAAAAATTAAATGGAATAAACAAGTTTAATTTATGTTGCGAATTATCTTTCATTCTATATAAAAAAAAATAAGTCGATTGGATGTCATAGCGTTGAAAAATAGAAACCGAATGGAAATGGAACAATTTTCTTTCCATAGGTTGTGCTCTACGATATTCTACAGGCGTGCGTGAAGCGCCGATCCACGAATATTGTAAACGGAGTTGTGTGCTTCTGACGTGTCGATATATTCCTGCAAAGAAAAGCTCTGCCGCTGAAGCTGAGAAATAGCTTGGTTCTCGCTTTTGCTTCGAGCTTCTCGTTTTACGTATGACTCGTCCATGTGTTAGCACGTAATTTGGCTAATTAATCCAATTGCTGCTATAATTTTATGTACTACTTTTTTGTTCGTTGCATTCTGTACATTTTTATTTGATGTACATTTTTATTTTATTTGATATTTATTTGATCATATTTTGAGATCATTATTATTATCGATTGTTATTTCTTTATGAGAATAAAATTGTAAGAATTTTCAGTCTAAAGATTTTGTTGCACACAAAATTGAAATAATTATAGTTGATGAAAAAAAATATGATTAATTTTTAATCATAATTTATTGATTTTCATCGCACTATTAAATGTTTTAATTAATTGATATTGCACTGGATATTTTATTAATTTCGTCATTCATCATGTTTTCAGAATTCAATTTTCATTCAGAAGCGCCGGCGTGGGAGATCTCCCTACAGCGAAGGCTCCTGGTTGCTCCGCAGCGGAGGCAGACTTTCAGTCGGCCACCGGCAGCCGCTCGGTACAACGTGCAGTGTATCAAACATCTGGCCTAGCCTCTCACCGCCCGTCAGTTCCAACAAAATTTCATACATTAATTCATAAGCAAAATTTCATACATTTTTGGCAGCCCTATACCGTGCTCGATTTTTAACAAGTGTCTTTTCCATTTTCATCAGCAAGACAAAACTTTTGCAACGCTAAAATCGCAACAACAATTGAAGTGCAAATGTACTTGAGTGTTTGAATTTAATTTATCTGCGAGTGGCAGTCCGAGTTCAAACGGGAAACAATGTGATGTGCAGGTTCTGTGGAATACAAATTAAAAGCGATATTTGATTTGTGAATTTAAATCGACCAGTTTTTTGGCAGTCAAATCTCTCCACTGCACTGTTCTCAGGTGAATTCAATTTTTAATTAACATTTTGTGCTTGTAACTGACGTATGAAATTGTTAGGTACAATTTATAATAAATGAAAATTTAAACAAAAGAGTTTTAACCAACCATGTTATGAATATTATTTCCAAAGTGAAAGTAAACAAGTTAAACTTAAATTAAAGTATAAAAATTATTTGTATAGTGATGAAAAGGAAAATTGACAACTGTATTTAAAAGTCGTGCAAAATAGAAAAACAAAGTATCTTTGGCAAATTGGGGGCACTGCTTTTGCAAGCGGCTAACCACCGAAAATTATTGTACGATCGAAATTTTGATTTTGATCGAGCAATATGTATATATCACGTTTCTAATATCAACCGCTGCAACAGCCGGTCGTGGTTAACCAGCAGTCCGTCTTGCTTTTGTCATGTCGGAGTAAAGTGGGCCGGACTGGTGTCTGCAAAGCAGCATGTATCGTCGCGTTAAGCTTTTGCGTAATATTTATGTCAAAGTGAAAAACTCTTTTAAAAATAGTAGTGCAATGAAAAGAAACAAAAAAAAAATTTTTCGTCGACTATCATATGCGATTATTTATACTGTCAAGACACATGACTGACAAAAATCAGATCTGTGTTAGTGAATTTTAAATGTAAAAAAAAACGTTTTTTGGAAGAGTTCTTTTTCAAAATTGTCTGCAATGAATTTTTATTTTGTTGTATTATGAAAATTGAATGTCTTGAAAAAAAGCTTGTAACTTTATGTATCTCAGTATATGAAAAGGATGTAAAAAAAAGTAGGCGAAAGGTTGATCTTGTGCGCAAGTAAGAGACTGCCGAAAAGTTCGACTGTGTTAGCGGAAGCTCTGGCGGGCTCTTTGGGTATAAATCATCCTTATATATTCGCGAGTTTATCTGAAAAGTTGTCGAGTTTGAGCCGAAATTAGTCCGCGAGCTGTACAGACGAGACATTTAATCGTTACGAACAGAGTGCGCCCCCAGAACGAACCGATTATTGGCGAACATCGTGCGAAAGATGCAGCTGACGGTTTTCGTATGCCCGCTCTTTATCCTTTTCTTTGACGGTGAAATTTTCGTCGAGTTTCGTCGCCCTGCTTCGAAGAATGTCGTTTCGATGGGAAATTATATTAGCCTTTGCGTTTTCAGCTATTCAAGTTTATCATTCCCAATTTCATTCTGTCCGGGAAACGTTGTTTCACTGTTGACAAATTAAATTAGATTAAATAACTTGTCATTAGATTAATTTATTTACAAATATTAGTTATATTTTGACAAACAAAATTGAAATATCAATCATACATGAAATTATTTTATTCCCTTTTGTATCACTTTTTATTGTACGCGTACAAATTCATATGACTTTAATAGAAATTTTTCAATTTTTTATTATAAAAAATAAAGAATACCTTTTGTAATTTTTTATCTCGAAACCGAGTCATGTTGTACACCTGTTCAGGGGAAAAAATTATTGTCAAATCTATACCTGAACTGTTTATTCAGACCATTTAAAACGTTGTCAGAGGCAGACCCTGCGCGATATCTCAAACTATATTTATCTCGCCGCTTATTTAGAATGGAATTTAAGTAAAGGACAAAACACTTTGATCAAAACAATAAAACTTCCCCGCTCCTTATCAGAACTTTTCAAAAACGGCTCCACGAAACCATCGCATTTTAAAATACAGTTCTACTAACGTCAACTCTCTATATTTTCTTTCAGTCAGAAAAAAAGGAAAAAAAAATGGAAAAATAATGTCACGTCTAAGCCATCTGACTTAATTCCCTTCAAAATTTCGTAAGAAGCAGCTATGATTAAAATTTTAAACTTTTCTTTAAAGTTTGCAACAACTCCTGAACCTTTCCCAGCACCAAACTTTTTTCTTCAAAAAAAGTTGCTATGTTTTGCAAATTGGATGTTGTTTTTTGTTTAATTTTTAATAAAAATGTAATTAAGCCTTGGAAATGTAAAATTAAAATATACAACATTTAAATCAAAAATAAAAATGAACATTTATACAATTATTTTGTCTATAGATTAATTACAAAGTTTATCGCACAAACTGTCAAATATGAAAAAGAAAAGTGACAAGATTGTTGAATGCAACTAATCGTAATCCGAGCCAAAGTTCAATCGAAGTTGCGTAACAAATACGCCAAGTTACACCTTGCTCATCAAGAGAACAGAGAGGCACGTGCCTTCGTTCTCTTAAGTCCATCAGCGCGGCCGCGTTATACCAAAGTATCATATCGATTAACTGTTGGCAACAGAAGAGGAGCTCGTCGGCTGAGTGGCGTGGTTTTGGCTTTTCTATATTATTAATCTTTCTGTATGCCCCAGCTCTTGCGAAAACCCCCTTGAGCATTTTCTCTTGTGTGGGGTTTCTACATCGCGACCTCCTCGGGCCAACCTGCCTCACATATGCACCCGACGATTCTGTCAGGTGTTGCCCTCGGCTTGTTGGCCTCAAACAGAATCAACTGGCACACTTTATCTTACCATATTATCCTGCTTATTCGCCCCCCCTCCTTTCTCCTCAAAAGATTATAATTTCCCTTAATTCGCTGCACCTTTTTCAATTGGTTTCATGCCTCGGTGAACAGTTTTATTAGATGACTATATTATAGCAAGTCAGATATGAAAGGACGAGATTTTTTTTTTAATTAAAATTATTAGTCTAAATAATTGTGGGATCTTGAATGATGTTTATTTGGGTATAAATATGATTAAAAATGAATTTGTGAAAGCAATTTTAAAAGAAGCGAAAAGTAGTAATTTGATTGAACATTACTTAATATGTTCAATTCATATAATTGACTTATACATATTTCAAGCTCTAAGCATGAAATATTCACAGAACGGACACGTGTGCCACGTATATCTTCTTGATTGTCCAACAGTTTTGCTCGACACTGACGAACCATATACAATGTTCGCGCACCTGCTAACGCTATTCGCAATAGCTTCAGGTTACGACCCTGAAGTGCCTCGTATGTTCAAATTTTGTCACCAATTTTATTATTATAATTTTGTAGTATTTTTTTTTTGTATAAAATACCTCCTTATTTTTTTATTACAAAAATAAGAAGGGCAATGACACAAAAGCTGAGTGTTCGAATACATAAATAAGCGCGGACAAATCTCAGCCCAAAAAGAGGCACGTTTTCCGCGAAAAAAAATGCGCAACATCTGGCGAACGTCTGTGTGCGGACTCATTCGGGAAATTTCTTTCATCGGACTCATCAGATATTAACCAGATATCATTGGCAATACACTCAAACAATTCACAAATTGTCTGTATATCATTTTTTTTTCTAAACACACAAACTTTTGCCCCCTTCAAATATTTTAATATTAGTTGTTTTTTGAATTTGTTAAATAAAAAATTTTTTTGCAACATTTTTACATGACTGAAAAATCGTTCAACTTTTATTTGGAACATTGACAAAACATTTCCTATAAAAGAACCACGTAATCTGCACAGAACCATCGTCCATTATTTGTCACACACCTGTAAGGCAGGTTGCAGTAAAACACGATAGAATCGTGATTGTGCGACAGTCGTGTTATACCAGCTTATGGGAAATCATCAGATGTGAAAACGTCTGGCTGCATAAAATGTATACAACTGTAATAGAAAATTCAAAGATGGGAATCTGACACGTGTTTATACTGCACATCCCTCGGATAAAAAAAAATTCATCATACATCATAACTTTCAACCAACGGCTATAAATATAATAAAAAAAAATTGTATATTATTTCAAAGAATAAAATAAAAAATAATAGATTGATGTTGTAAATTAATTTTGATCAATCCATCTTCATTATCCAAGTTGTACAAATGTGAAAGAAAATTATTTGAAGCCAGAAGATGGAATGAATAACGTTAAGAACCATTGGCCTATGAAGAACCAAACAAAAAGGTTGGAAAATCGCAAAGAGAAATTTTGAATCTGAACGAAAAAAAGGAGCGCAGTTTTTTGCGGCTGTGCGTGACATTTTTGTAATGAAAGCGCGTTAAATGCAGTCGGCACTAGTCAGCGCGATGGACATCTGGCCTGTCTCTCGCTTGGCCGTTCTAATATTGGAAATTTCAGTACGCCTCCGCCACAAGCTCTTCTCTGAGCACTGTGCCATATGTGAGACATATGTATAAACATAAGCCAGTCTGCTCGCCTAGCCAGGCCGTTTCCTTTAAAACGCAGCGCCAATCGATTCGCCATTATTTGCTGACTTATCCGCGCTATTCTCGCGCTTTTTTTCTCTCTCTCTCTCTCTCTCTCTCTCTCTCTCTCTCTCTCTTCTCTCTTTCTCTCTAATCCCGCGCGCGTTTCTCAGCGTTTCTTATTTACGTCAGCCATTTGATTCATTATACCCTCGATCTGAAACAAATTACTACAAGATTGCATTTTTCATTATTTTCCACAAACGATAATTTTTTTTATTTATCCCTTCAGATATTCTTTTCAATGCAATGTAATTAATTTTTTTTTTCATTCTGTTATAATTTAGTATTCCTTGAAAGTGGAAAATTAATTTTGAAACTCAAACATTGGAATTGGCGAACTAAACAAAATAATGTTTTCATTTAGTTTCTTTTGGTTAAAAGAAATGAAAAAGTGTGATTTTAAAAAGTAATAAAGATGGTATATAATTTGATGCAATCGCTTGGTGGCAACAATGAAAACGCACTTGTCTGTATAATATCTACATTGTTTTAAATGACACAACTGCGAATTTCAATAGTCTAAGTTTAAGGTTCCTGAGATGTATCCATTTATATGATATGTATTAGGCACACGTGGGGCACATATGCCGCGCAGCTGTGTGGAAAGTGTGTGTTATAAATGATATCACATGTGATTATATTTTAAAACATATCAAACGTAGATATATCACCGTCCCCTCTCACCCGCAAACTGAGATTCATTTTTTAGACAGAGACAGAAAGAGGGGAAAAAGAACAAATTGTGATTTGGACATTATCATTATTTGACCCCGTCAATCTCATTCTTGCCCCTTTTTTTCACCAAACATGATCAAACCAATATCTCTTTTAATTAAAAAAAAATGTATAACCAAACTTCTTTCTTTCAACAAAGTAACTTTTTTTGTACACTCAATAATACATCTCCAATTTTGAGATGTAAATTTCATTTTGTATTTTGTACAAAATTAAAGCTGTTGTTTCAAAATGTAAAAGACGAATTGGTGAGATTTACGTGCAGGGCTCAGGTGGTTTATGGGATGATCCGTACTGAAAATCAAAAGCATACATATGTCAGTAAACAAAGATGAGTGTCGTTAGCGCAAGCGAAATCTAGATAATGAGCATTATCATTGGAACAAAGGCGGGTAGAGGCAGTGCAAACACAAGTCAGGGGAGCGTTGAGCTCTTTTGAAATTGCACGTCACATGGCGCAGGCCTTTCGTGGCTCCGCATCTGGAGCGGTGGCGCGCAGCCGAGCGCACGTGTAACAACCATTGAACGCGAACGCTATTGCGATCTCGCTTATAACTTTTTGCGAGAGCTATATGGGTCGTATGCGTAATGAGCTTCGGTACAGATGTTTGCGTCGGTCCGAGACGCGACCCCACCTTGTCGCTTTTCTTTCGCGAAACTTTTCTAATTACGCGTCGCACGTGACATCGCGCCCATGCAGACGAACACACTTGGCAAAAACGCCCGCGAGCAAACCGGAAGAATTGCTCGCAATGCTTATTTAACCCCCCCTCCTCCCGCTCCCTCGGCGGTTGATGTAACAGCTGAGCTCACACTCCTCTTTTCATATTTGATCTTTGCGAATCTCATCTTCTACTATCCATTCCCGTTCTTCTTTCCAAAAAAAAAAGCTTTTCAACATCTGCAAAACTTTTTTTCTTGAACATTTTTTTTTTTTTTGAAAATCAATCAGTTATAGATTTTTTATAGTTTGATACAGTTTTTGATCAATTAATCCTTGTTTTTAATTGGATTATTTATTAGTTTAAATTTGATAAATTGAACAAAGTTTTGGCATTTGGAGGTGGGGGATTGATATATGCATGTGTGGATATTATTGCGGGTCGTCAAATTTTGACACGGATCGCCAGGGCTTTGGAGAGCAATTTGGCCACAATCTCGTTATCTCGTAAAACTAATGGCCAAGTGTGTGGTTAAAACAGCAATCGGTATGCAAAGCGGGACTGAAGTATTCGAGGCACGTTCGCGAGATCTGTGACGTCCGCCGCGCTGAAATGAAATCAATCAAATTTGAATTGTGCGCCTCACACGTCGGCCACCACAAGTGTGCTTCCTTCCCATTTGTAATTCATTTTGAATGAGATGCACCGTCGTTTACGTTTTTATATGCTCTTAAATGTTAAATTTACATTACGTGCAACTAAAACATTTATTAGTTTATCCGAGTAATTCGTTAAATATCAAAAAAAAGTTGAAAAAAAAAATTAAAAACAAGAAAAAAAGTATCATTAAGAATTTGAACGATTTAAACTTACAAATTTCAATGAATTAAATTTCATTGGAGTTTCAAAACTGTTTGAACAATTGAAATCAATTAAAGTTGTATTTTAACGTTTGTTCCAGAAGTCGAATCAGTGATAAGAAGAAAAACAAAGAGGGAGCATGAAAGCGGAAGGATCGACAAGTGCGGTTCTTCACAAAGTGAAGGTCAAAGAAGAATCGAAAGAATGCAGCGGCTTTCAGCAAACGTCATCCACCTGTGCCAACATGCCGATCCCCAAAGACGCTGGTGGTAACAGCGTGTCGACGACTATCGGCGCTGAGGCGAACACCACGACTGTGACTCTTGCAGTGACCAGTATAGTCCCCACCGCAGCCATCGTTTCTCACCAATCAACTCCTACAACTGCTTCAGATAACGAAACTCTACCCGTCGATTTGGACACCAAGTGTAACAAAAAAGGCAAGAAATATTTTATCTACAACAAAACTTAAATTTCAATTTAAAAAAAAGTACATTTTTAATTTTGATATCTTTTTTATTTGAAATTTTTTAGAAAGCAATTAGAAGTAACACAAATTTTTGAACGCGAAAAATTATTTAACGACAAGACCAATATATAATTGCAAAGGTTTTCATCTAAGTCTGGCGCTCGGCTGCGGGCTCTGTCTGATAACTGAGTTGGCTTAAATATACGATTTTACCAAGAGCACCCGCCAATCGGTCATACGGGTACCCACATGCAATGCTCCAAACTAACGTTGCGCCCAGAGAGACATTTCGAGTTGGTAAAATGCAAGATACCTTTTTTTTCTCACCCCCCAAACTCAAAATCACTCGCTTGGCCCTTATTTAAACACTTAATTTCAATTTCAAGTACGATTCGTTACACCTTAATTTGAAATTGAAACTATTTAGTCCTGTCTAAAATTTAAATAACGTATTTTGAACAGAGCAAAAATTTCAAAAATGACGAATAAAATTTGCTGGTCAAATTTGTTGCGAGCAATGAGATCAAGTTGTGGAGAAAAAGTTGTCAAGTTCTTATGCGGGTTCTTAAATAAAATCAGATGTAGGAGTTGGCAGTAGCTGCTGTCGCGCAGGGTGACAGTGGGGTCGAGGGGATGGACGAGCGACTGTGTACTGTGTAGGCGTTGAATCGACTTAGGATGGGATGAGAATTAGTAAGAGGAGGTTGAGCGCGAGAGGGAGGGCTTGCGATCAAAGCCATCTGTTGCATTGTCCCAGCAATTAGGAGGCGACAGCTGAGTCCCGGCGTACTTACTTCCTGCAGTGGTTCTCAAACGGCGCCAACATGTGTACCTTACAGGCCTTGTTTAATCGTGATAAAAGCGAACTCATTAGTCGCGCGACAATAAGCTACGATGACAAATGTATGAATTGGCAAATCGCCTTTTATTTGGTCAAGAAAATTTCTTTCCAAATGAAATAATACATTAAAATATATATGAAATAGTGTATAAACAGTAATAAAAGTATGAAATTAAATAATAAAATCAGTTTTGGTGATTTTGAAAGAAATATAACAATTTGAGTCTCAAGTTTAAATTGGTTGTAAATTGGGTATGGAATTTTGGTTAAAAAGTTTATCATCTCTATGGATGGATTAAAATTTGCAATTTCTGAATCGAGGTAACACCTGATTACAATAGATTAACACTTTTTAGACTGTGGTTAAGATTGAGAGTCCTTAAAGAAAGTAACAGCTGGGTGAACGAACAGCAGCAGCACCAGTGGCTGCTCGTTACTGTCACCTTGCAATATACTTATTTCTGAAAAAATCATAAAGAAGCTCGTTTCAAAAAAAAAAATATGTGTCATTAAACAAAATAAAACCATAAATTAAGTCCTATGATTTTTTTTATTTATTGTGTTTTTTTTATTTCTATGCACTTATTCCAACTCAACAATAATATTCTACTGAAAATTTGTCTCAGTAAAAAATTATAAATGAGACGATGTGTCGTTGATTTACTTCTTTCTTTTGATCAAGTTGAGTGACGTGCATATAAGACTTTGGAAAAACGTAGAACAACTTTGCGTTAGCTCCTTCTGAAGGAAGTTTAGTTCGATAGAGTTCAGGTAATTACCTGCTGGTAAATGGCGTCAGGTGGTTATGTCACTTTACATACAGCTATATCTTAGATATGTAGCTTAACTCCAAACCAAGTTAAAATAAAACTACTTTAAATTAAACAAATTACTTTTACAAAAGTAAAAATGCGAGATACAAAACCACATTCCGCATTTAGTGAGTTCATTCAATTCATTTATTTTTATTAATCTCATTTGACAAAGTGGAATAAAAAAGGGAGAGAAACAAATTTTTATAACCACCTTGATTATATTCTTATCACCGGCGTAATAATCGAGTCGAGCATAAAAGTGATTAAACTTTCCCCGAGTCAATCAAGCCAATTGTCAATCGGAATTCTACGAGCTGCAGATGTCGGCTGCAGACGCGGACCACCTGCGAATTTCGTTGCCGCGCGCTGCAGTGCGATTTGACAAACTATCATCTAACCGCAGCTGACAAGATCGTAAAATGCAATAAGATCAAAAAGTGACCGATATATGCACATGCTGTTTCCATTTCGACAGTCCCTTCAATCACCAACAGATTTAATTATGGAGAACAATTGCCAAACGAAAATTTCCTTTCTGACTCTTTTTTTTTCAATTTCTGTTTATCAATTGTTAAACAAACAAAACTAATCAAATTCAAACTTTAAAGTTTCATCAAAAGCTGACACAAAAGTTTGATTATTTTATAATAAATGGTGAATGAAAAAAATGTTTATGATTAAAAAAAAAGTAATAAAAAAACTGGAAATAGTTGAGATGCATGCCTGTCTAAATGTCGTTATTTCTTATAACAAGATGTCAAAAGTCGAGAACAGTCGGTTCTACTGTGGGAAGTGTACACATTTTTTATGACTGAAATGCTGCGTGCATTTGGCAGTACAAAAATGAAAGAAGTTTTTAATGAAAAGCCCGAGCCGTCAGTAGTTATCCAATAAAAGTGAGAGACCGATCCGATATAGGCATCTAAAATATTCCGCTATCGGCATGTCTGGTCTGATCCGTCGTTTCGTTGTTTCGCTTTGCATGCCACAGGCATTTCACGAGATAACGCAGCACACAGAATGGGAACAAGACAAGGTAGATGACACGAGCTGTAATTGCATGTTACTTCCCCCCTCCCCCCTCCATCATGCAGGTACAATTGTGTAGCATTTTGTGTACGCAATTTTGTGAAAGTTATATTTTTTTAATCATAATTTGAACCTGCTAATATAAATAATCTTTCAATCTCTTTTTCTAATCTGAAAAATAGTTTACACGTTTATAGAGAAAATTAAAAAAAAAAGAGAATATTTACTGGTTAATTTATCAAATTAATTTGATGATTTATTACATATCTGTGAACGAAATCAGAATTTTGGCCAGGATTGATGTTACTCTATGAAAATTTTATCACGTCGACTATCGGATGGACCGTTTGTTCTAATCAAAAGTCAGCTTTATTCGAACGTCATTCACGTCATCGTCAAAACCATTGCCTCTTTTCAAAAGAGTACAAATTAATTTGTTCATGACAGCGACTGCATGCGATAGTCAGGCACAACTATTCGTTTTAACCCGGGAGGGTTTTATTGGTATTATTTTTATCGTTTTCTCAATATTGTTCATCCTCAAAAGAAATCCTTTTCATCCTTTTTGTTCCTTTTTAACATATTTTGTTTCCACGTATCTGATTTTCCTTAACAAAATTTTATCAACATACAACATATTGTTTTGTTAAAAGATTCTAAAACATTGTTGAAAAAAAAAAGATGTGTGAATTGACATTTCGAATTGAGCTAAGAAGATAAAAACCAAAACTATCCTAGGAATGAAAAGATCTGACCAATTTGCCATCAATAACGAGCATTTGCAATTGGCGTTTTCTAGGTAACCCAAGTTCATCGAAGGAAAAAGTGACGTCAGACGAAAGCACTCAGGAGAGTCGTTTATCACCGAACCATCGACACCTCACGCGACAGCATCACGCGAACGATAAAGCAGGCTCGAGATCATTGGACAACGACAGTCCATTACCGCCAAGTAAAATTGAAAATGGGGAAACGGACGAGATCCTGTCAGCTGATAAGAACGGTGTTTCTAACTGTGTCTCGAGTATTGTCGCGGGTCACACAAAACTCAAAAGGCTCCTTGGAACTTTGGTTCAGTTTGCCACAGACATCTCCCCTGACACAGGAGATACCGTCCGATCACTTGTTTTGGCTTTACTGGTAAACTGAACTTTTTTTTCAAATTGTTCCAATTTTTCAAATATAGAACCTCTAAGTTATTTTTTTAGAGCGCTTCAATGACAGCGGAGGAGTTTCACGTAGCTCTGCAAGAAGCGACGAATTTTCCCTTACGAGAATTTGTCCTACCTTATTTGAAACACGCTCTACCATCTCTGCAGAAAGATCTTAACTCTTCAGCAAGGGCCAACAATCAGGTACAACATTTTTCAATTTTGTAGATAAATAAAATTATGGGTTACCAATTATTCAATATGGATTGAAACTGATCGTTCCTTTCTTGTTGTTGAGTTTCAAAAAATATAAATTGCAAGGCTAAAAATAAAGTGAGATCGAAATACAAAAAGAAAAGAAGAACAACAAAAACTCCGAGCCGAACAAAAAAGTACGATTTGTATTCGGTCCTTGTGTGTGAGTCGTGATAGTTAATCAATCCAATGAGATTTATCGGTAATAAAATTTTAAAATCACGTGCACGTGGAAAGCTTGCCCTTTACTACAGGTGTTACGAGAACAATAGTGCCGGGTGACCCGCAAGGGGCTGGATGCTTTATTACGGTAACCACGGATACTATAAATCACCGGCTCCAAAGTGCAATGTGCTGCAATGTTGAGAAAAACGACGCGATGCGCATACGACCAGCTCGATCTCGCTATTAAATTCACTCTAACAAACAAACTTATTTCGTCGTTTTTCAAAACTGAAAACAAAATCACTTGTCACTTGAAAACACAAAATAATAATTCATTTATATAATATCATTTGATGATTAATTTTAATAAAGATACAAGATTTAATTTAAAATAGTTGATCATTTTTCATCTAACCAAATGTGAATTTCCACAATTCATTAAATAGACACGCGATCAGCGACGCTTATGTACGCGCAGAAAAATCTCCTAGAAGATGAATCTCGAACAGGTCAGACAGCTGCTACTAGCTGAAATATCAGTCTGTCACTCGTTTTCAAACAGCAGCCAGAGCAGGACAGTAACAGCTGCCTGACCTGGTGCGCCGCGTATATTGAAAGAAAAATAGTTTATTAATCAAGCCGACGATTCGTTGAATTGGAAATCCATACCGTAAGAAAAGCTTATTCGCGAGGTGCATACAAGATCAACATTTTTTTCCCAAACTTGATTATTAACTTAGAAATTTAAATAAATTGCTGTCCCTTTTGTACATTGTGTATAATCATTTTTTAAAAACAATTTTAATCGATTTGTTGCAATAATAATAATAATTCAGTTTAAAAAAAAATGAAATGAGTAAAAGAGTCTTGAGGATGTTTTTGCAGAGCTCTTTCAGTCCATCCATCTTGCGAAGTCTAAGATCCGATCTTGGGAAATTAAAACAAGCCAACAGCCGGCTCGCTTTTTCACTGTTGATTTAGCTCGATTTGTTCTTCTCTGCTCTCTGTCTTCTCGTTTCATCAGCAACGTCAAAATTACACTTACGCCATAGGCATTTGTACACACAACGTGATATATATCTACATAGAGCCGCGAGAACGAGCACGCGGTGCACGCAAGTATTTGATCCTCCAGCTAAAAGGAGGACCTTTTCATCTCTCTAGTTTCATCTCAATACACGCGAAATGATGATCTTGATATTACCGCTAGGCATTTTGTTAAGTTCTCCAACTTGACGTATGAATGAAACTTAAGCCCCGGGTGATATCCTTTTATTATCATCACGTCATCATAAATTTTCTTAATATTTAGCTAAAAATTTAACTTTTCAATGTTTGCATTGAATTATAATTCCATTTTTTTGATAAAAATAATGATTTGGATCAACTGTGTCCTTTTGTGTGGTATCTCCTTCGGTCAAGTTAAGTCTGCTTGAACAGGAAAATGTAAATGTTCACTATTAATTTGCAATTCGTTACTTGGCTACTAGACCCTCGTTCGGGTAACAGCTGCACGCCGTTCCTCGGTTCAAAATACAAGCCAGCACTTCTTCGCTGTTTTGACATTTTGTGTCATTTCCTGACAAATAATACTTGAATCCCGCTAATGCACACTATTTGTCATCCCATATCTCACTCCACCCACAATCTTGTGTTTCTTTTCAACAAACGCAGCATTCAATTCAAATTTCAATCTCATATCTTTCTGAACCCGGATGAGCTACAGTGATTTTTCATTTAATGCTCTTTATAAGAGAAACAAAAAGAATTATAAAAATGAATTTTATATAAAATCGTTTGATGAGAGATAAATTATATTAGAGATTTATTTATTTTTTTAAATTTTAATTTGTGCAAGTAGTAACAACCAGTTATGGGCAGACATTTATGGCTCGCAGGACACTCGTGAAAATGAGCGGAGTTTGCGATTAATACGGTATTGAGCGAGAAACGATAAATCGTGCCTTGCTAAGTCAGACGGGTATTAAGAAAAGCGGGGGCAAATATTAAAAAGCAAACTGATCGGATTTTTCGTCCCCACGGTCGCTCACAAAAGCACAGCTTTATTGTTACGTTTTTTCCCGAGAGCTGCGCGTACATTAGTATAAATCACGTTGCTTTAATTATAAGGTCGCTCATTCAGACTTTACTGTCAATAAAATTTTGTTATACAAAATTTTCACGTCTCAGTTGCATTTCATGTTTCAGATTTTTATTTCAAAACATTACAACGTTAAGTTTTTTTTTTAATCAAAGTTCAGTTATTGCTTAAATTAATAAATTGCATTTCAATAATTGGTACGAAATTGATCAAATTAGTTTTAATATGAAATGTGTATTTTTTTCAGACATGCATGCAATATTTGCGTTCAAACGAGTCAGTCATTTTGGAAGCAGTGGGTCTGGTGTCTTCTGGTGAGTCAGCCGAGCTTTTCGCCGAGAACATTTCTAACGGGAACGCAAGTGGGACCGGCACCAATTCTTGTACTTCACATCACACAATGAGATCCAATTCTATTTCAAACGTCGGGGCTATTTCACATGGAAACAACAGCAACTTACATTACTACCCAGGAACCAGTCATGCACAAAAACGTCGGGCTTCTGAAGCACTGTAAGTTCTCTGATTAATTTCTCCATACACTTATAATTTGCAAAAGTATCCTTGTTCCATCTCTTATTTCCATCATATCAATTTTATTTGATCATCAAATTTTCATTCTCAAAAGAAATCCAAACATATCAGAAAACAAATGAAAAATCAATCTGCTGCTTATGATTTGATTAATCTAACAAAAATTCTATTTTATATTATTTAAATAGAAAAAATAGGGTTCTAATACACCTGAGGTTTGTCTAAACTTTGTATGGCATGTTGATAATAAATTGCGAACAAGGACAAAATGCGAGAGACTGCAACGATGAATCTTGGCCCTCGCTCCGACCGGTTGTAAGCGATAAGTCATATAATAACGGACACGGCACACCTGCACGTACACATGTGCGGAGTATATTTGCCAAGCCGCAAAGTGTTGCGCTTGGAAAAATCTTGGCTGGTGGCCTGCGGCACATTTATCGCGTGCGATCAGAACGATAAAGGGGGGGGGGGGAGAGTACCCAAGTGCGTCACACGTGCAGTGGTTCGGGTCAGCGTATCGCGCGGCGAGACTCACTACTTGAAATACAGCAGCCGTAAATATTATGCAAGTTGCACCATGCTGCGGCTATTTACGCTCAGCTGTAATTGCATTGTTTTGGATTTTCATAATTGTAAAAAAAACGAAATCGTAATTCTTGGCCCGCCAATATGCAAGGCGACAAAGCGTAAAGCCAACAAAACGTAAAGAGGCACTGCCAGCGCCACGACGTCGTGACTTCGATACGCCTGCCACTGACGTTTCCATATATCACCGTCGGCATACCTTTCCCCGACCCTCTTTAGCAAACTTGTCTGAAGTACCTATTGGCACCCAACCGATATACAACTCGTGCATACCAGCCACATACTGTAAAATATACACTCAATTAACTAAAATTTTTTAATCGAATCATAAGTCATGAACAACATTGTAATTCTGCTTTGTGATCCTTTGAAATTATGCAAATTAAGCTTTAAATTTTAAATTTGTCTGTAAAATTGTTTGTCTGTTTTTGTTATGTTTGAATTAGGTATTATGAAAATGGTATCATCTTGGACGACGGCCCGGTGTATAGTAAAAGATCAAATACGTGGACTCATCCGGTGCAGCATCAAAGTCCGGGAGAATCGCCGTACTGCTGGTACCATCCCCTTCACTCCTCGGGTGGATCCGTCCAAAATCACACCCACGCTCTGGGCCACGTCACCAATTCCGTTCTGCCTAATCTCGTGCAAATTAAACAGCTGGCGAGTTTCTCAGGACCCCCGCCAGCGCAACACCAGCAGCAAGTGATGCACAACGGCTCAAACCTCGACGACGAGTGGAAGAACATCCACGTGATGCTCAGCTGCATTCTAGGAATGGTGGAAAAAACCAAAAGAGCGCTCGCAATATTGCAGCGCAGGGGCTGTTCAAGTCCGGCCACCGCAGCGCAATCCACGCCGAATGTTATTAGCACGCAGAATGGTAACGGCAGTGGCAACCCCTCGTCGACAAATGGATCTCAAGTGGAATCCTCAACGGGAGATCGAGATGGTGGTTTGAAAAGACTCTCTGAGAAGATCGTCGGGCAGACCATACGGGCCACTGAGGATAGGGTGGCCGAAGTTAAACGAAAAGCTGGTTGGTAGATCTCTAAAAACAACAATTTCATCATCTAAAAAAAGCTTTTAGAAATTTAGACAAACATTTTGTAACCTTTTGAATTATATAGAAGAATAGAATAATATAGAAAATAGTATTTGTTTGAACTATTGTTGAGTAGTTTGTTTTGTAAGAAAAGGTTTGAACGAAAGAATTATCTTGATTTTTTTTTCGGCTTCTGAACTGTCGACAGAAGAAGCCGTGCAAGAAGTGAAACGAGCAGCAGTAGCTGAGGTGCAACGAGCAGTTGCCGTAGCAGTTGCTGAATCTCGAGCGAGCGAAAGATTCCGCAGTCACCGCTATGTAGATCTGCCCCTGCCTCACAGGAACCATGTAAACGTACGGCAAAGTTCATTCGCAAGGGTCCCGAGTCATCCTGTTGATGTCTCGGCTAGCAGTAGGAACGTCGCGACCCCCACTACCACTTGTGAAGACGAGAAGGATGGACATCTGACAAACATTGCTGGATCTGTAAAATTCAAAATTGTTTAACTAATTTAGTAAATTCATAGTAATTGATTAATTAAAAATGTTATGTATAAAATTATTTTTGCAAGAAATTTGTATTCTTTATAATGTAGATGGTTTTACTCAGAGTACAATTTTAATTTTATCGCTACATCTTATCCCTTGTTCGGTAGTTTCATTTGATTATTTCATATCAAAAATTAATTTACAGAGTTGTTGGAACTGCGGCAGACCTGCTTTGGAAACTTGTGGTGGTTGTGGCATTGCGCGGTATTGCGGTTCCTTCTGTCAGCTGCGCGACTGGGAAACTGGCGGGCACCATGCGAATTGTAACAATGTGTCTTCGCAGGACAGACGGGGTCGCTCATCTTCGCGGTCCCCGCCCAGGATCGTGGCCACCTCTGCCAGCGATAACGACGTTAAAAGCACCGTCGCCTTGAAAGGAAAATGACACGGGGTCAAATCGAACACCTAAATTAATTCTCAATCTGACGAAAAACAATTGTTTCATTGAAATAAAGAAAGGAATCAAAAAGTAAATTCTATCTTGTGTGTTTCTAAGTCCGCATTTGTTTGTTATAACGAAAAGAATAATTTAAATTATTTAAATTGTAAATAGGAAAAAATATTGAACTTTCTGATGTCAAGAGTTTGATGATTTTCAGAGTTGTATTTTTTGTAAATTAAAGCTATGTAACGATTATACCAAATCAAAAGTCACCAAATAATGATTATATTATATAAGCGGTTTGGAATGATGAGTATAATATTATTTTCTCTTCGATACCAAAAATGTTATAAATCAAGAAAAAGTGAATATTAAGTTTAGTTCAAAGTGGTGCAATACATGTATGAAACATAAATAACTGTACGAACAATCGTCTAGAATAATGAAATTGAAACTTGTACAAACACTTATTTATTCATGTCTCTGACAAAGTTCCGATCATGATTTAATAACACATTATATGTATAAGTACGTGCAAAATAATTTATCTTTATACATTCTTTGGATATACCATTTTATGTATTGTAATAACTTCGGTAAGAATCTTTTTTATACTTAATGATAACAAAATAGTCAAATTGCGATACTTATGAATCAATATCTAAAGGAAATCTCGTAATTGATAATACAACGATATAAATTATAAAGTTCTTATAACAGTAATGAAAACTGATGCAATCGAAAAGCAAAATCCAAAAAGAAAAATAAAATAACAATTCATGAAAAAATGATAAAAAGAACCAGTCTTCATTTCTGTTCCATCTAACTCTAGTCATTTCAGCCAAGTTGGTCGACCAAACGTTAGAAAATGTTGCTCAACTTTAAAAATCACCGACTCTCTGTAATTTGAATGTAATTGTATGATAATTTCTTTGACATTCAATGTGTAATTAAAAACGAGCAGTGCGAAAAAATATGAATTTTTAATAAATGTTGCCTTTTCTCTCTTAACTACTCTATTAGTTTTGTTTTGTTTGCAAGCAATATTTCAAAATGAAATAACAAATGTATATTCCATTAATCGAGTCATTTCCTTAATCAAAGGAAATCACTGTTGTGTTTACTAAATTTCTGTTTATGCCTGAAGCCTAATAAAATTGATAGTGTACGATTTTATAGTAGATTTATTCTGAGACAGATGGAACACAAATCGCAGTTTTATTCTGCAAAATCATAATAAACACGGACTCATCTTTAACTTAATGCTGACACATATCTGAACGTTACATTATTTATTATTTATTATAGTGCAAATTATTATTCCTTGGAGAAAAAAGAAAATCGAGGAACAGTTAATTCAATCTCAGTGATATTTTCAATTTCACACAAAAATGAAATTGAATCACGACTGTATATTTAGTATTTGTCAGTATCTCTCTCCAGTCGACAGACTCAACTTTTTCAAAGGTAAAACAACTTCCCTCGAATATAAAAATAAAATGAAATATTGAAATAAATCTGAATAAATATTCAGAATTAATAAAATTAATCAATTTCTCATTTCCATATATTTGTATCTGTATAATTTTTTTTCATTGTTTTTTTTATCTACAGCGGATGAAGACTTGGAGTACATCATCAGATCGTCTTGGAATCTTAAAGTACTGAGCATCAGGATAGAAAAGAATCTACAAGATTGTGACTTAAACGATGCAGTAAAACTTTTACCACTAAAAGATTTCCAAACGATTTTGAGACTCGCCGAGAGGAGAACGAGAAATCTCGTCATTTGCGACAGAACATTTTGGGATCCCAAATCCGCTATTCTGGTCAAATTTGATTCGTACTCGTACATCCTCACAAATTATAATAGCGTGGAAGAAGTAATTTCCCTACTGGCAGAGCATTTCTGCAGATTGAAACAATTGTATCTATCGTGCAACGTGACGAAGTCGACTTTTGTGAATTCATTATTGAAAATGAATACACAGCTTGAGGAGTTTACACTGGCACTGGAGTGCGATCTGACGATCAACGTCGACTTAACACTTATACCCAAAACCATACACAGCTTGTCGTTTAAATTTATTGACTTACAAAGAATAGAAGGCTTGGGTGAAGTTAGTAAAAAAAATTTTATTTCAACTTAATTAGTTCAAATTAAATATTATTTTTTGAATTCATTATAATGTTGAATTTCTGATTAAAGGTTTTAAAACATTTGAAACAACTGTATTTGGAAGACATCATTGGATTCAACGACAATTTTCTTCATCAACTTTGTGAGCACGCAACTCAACTCAGAACATTGCACCTCCAATCGTTCGACATGCCTGTACTTCTGAAAGTTAATTCGCTGAACAAAAATTTACCTCTGCAGAATTTGGAATGCTTTTACTTGTCCGGGGAAGGTTTTGAACTTCACGACAACAACTTGATCGAGATCGCCTCCAATTGCCCAAAATTAAGATGTCTGGAATTGGGTACCTAAAACTTTGTTCACTCTAAAAAACAACAAGAAAATAACAGAATTAAAAACTAAACTATACAAAAATGTTAATTTTTTACAGGATATTGCCAATTTTCTGATCAGGCCCTGTCGACAGCTTTGTTTTACCTGCAAAACTTAGAGGTGCTCTATTTGTTCAGCTGTGACAGGTTGACTCAAATCCAATTGAAAAGTTGTTTGAAAAAGATGAAAACATTGAAATTGCTGTCCGTGAGTAAATCGGTAATTGAGAATATAAAATACACGATCATGAGAACCCCGTTGTTATATCAGTTGTACCTGGATTGCGGCGACGACCCGGTGCCAGAATTTGTTATTCGTCAGGTCATTGAGATGTCCACTTCACGGATGCAGACTTTTATTATGAGAAATGCTGGAACTAACAAGGAGCTTGTGGTTTTCAAGGTGGGGGAGATCGATTGGTACGAGTACCGGGCCGATCGTGAGCCGACGTTCTGCGTCGACACATTTTACATGGGGAACGACTTGTTGGAAAATCTTGCAAATTTCGTTACCAGCACGTTACCTGATCGGAAGGCTCTGCTCTTTGAAGGCAGTTCGGTCGTTATTAATGGAATACCAGCGGTTCGTTACACTAATTTTTGATCAAGATGGAAAATTTGTTTATTTTATTTTACAGCATTAATATTTTGTTATTGAAATAAATTGCACTTGTTGAACGAATTTTATATTTAGGTTTGCTTTTTTTATCTCTTTATTGTTTAATCAATGCTCTGTTAAATATTTTTTATTAGTACTCTGTTAAATTTGTTATTGTTCGTGGTTGTTGACAAATAAAAAATCAACGATGCAAACAAATATTTTATTGGATTTCGTATTTTATACCTTCAACTTTCCTTTTTTTGTTTATTTTTTTAAATTGGTACTTGAACGATATTGATGATATTTTTTAAAATAAAAATTAAAAATAAATAAAAGTTTAAACAATAAAAAATGAAGTAAACCCCCTGATTATAATGCAAATCTCACAGCGTGAGGTGTGCCAACTTTGCCGCATGTAAAAACGCAGTTTTAGGTTAGCCTTTGGTGCAGCAATACTGTTGCTCTTGTCTCAATAACTGCTCCGAAAAGTTAACAATTAACAATTGTTAATGGTTGCTAATGAAGAACACTTTTGGATCTTGGTCATATTAATTTTCGTCGCATTTATTTTAACAAAGGTAGCACGCAATTAAATCATCTTTTCTTTGATATAAAATTCATCAATTGATAACAATTTTCGAGGTTATGTTTTTGTTTACTTCACATAAATATCAAAACAGTAATAAAAAATGTGTCCAACGAAAAGAAATTGTTCATTTTGTTTATTTATGACTATTTATTTATCTGACATTGTGACTCATCGTCTGAGACACACGTTTTTTATGTACATATTTTTTCAATACTTTTTTTTATACAAATGTTGAATTATTTTTAGATTCCAGTGGTGTAGACGAGTAGGAACAAGATGGACAAGATGGATTCAGCGGAGTTTTATGACGAGACAGTGGAGATGGACCAAGAAACAGCGAAACATTTATTTGAAGAAGGGGGCATTTTCGTTGCCCTTGATGTGCCACCTGAAACTGACTTTGGTATTGATATCAAATCGTGGACCACCGGAGACCAGTTCAAAGGAATCAAAATGATTCCACCAGGTTTTCATTTCATACATTACAGTGCTGTTAGTAAACACGGTGATACGGCGCCGAGGGTTGGATTTTTTCACGTTTTTGATAAGTCTGAATTGCTTGTAAAACGGTGGAGTGTGGAAGAAGAAGGAATCAGTAATGAATGTAAGTTTGATATTTGTTGTTCATTTAGTTTTGTTACAAATTTCAAAATAAATGTGAAATTGTATAAATATTTATTAAATCAAAAAGTATAATTGAATGTTAAATTTTGTTTTCAGCTGCACCAGAAGAATTGAAAGAAGTATTGAAAAGCAATTTAAAAAACGTTGATAAGTATCTGGGAGTTTATCCGTACGACATGTACAAAAATTGGGTCAGTTTGACTAACCAAATTACACCAACAATTGTTGAGAGGTGTTCACCGCTCTGTGGGTAAGAATTTGAGAGATGCTGAACTTGGTAGTCATAACATTTTTAGCATTTCTTTTTTTTTGTAATAAGAAACATCTATATCACTATTTTTTCAGGCTTGTAAAATCAGCTCTGGAGTTGGTGAACGTAGACGATCCAACAAAAAAGAAGGACAAAGTAAATCTGAAACGCAAAAGAAGCACCGGTAATACGATAGAAGAAAAAGAAGAGGAACTGCTGCCAAATTTGAAGCCAATTGCTGGAACGGAACTCAGACTCACTCCGATATTAGATAAGCTCTACCCCGACGACGCAACGCCTTCGGAAATTACGCAACATAATTTAGATTCCAGTTATGCCTTGGAAGTTTTGATCTCGAAAATGAACAAGTAAAAATCATTTGAATCTTATTACAAGTTTTCTTTATAGTCTGTGAAATTAAAATTGATAATGAAAATTTGTTCCAGTCCTTTGGAAATAATCGGCGAGATGCAAATAGCTTTCATATGCTTTCTAGCAGGACAAAGTTTGGACGCCTTTGAGCACTGGAAAAAGTTGGTCACTTTGCTCTGTCGTGTTGACAAAGCTATCCCGATCAGACGAGCGCTTTTTGCCGAATTTATCACAGCACTGGAGAAGCAGCTGGACTATGTTCCGGAGGAGATGCTGTGCGACATAGTAGCGAGCAATAATTTCGTTTACCAAAATTTGCGCCGGTTGTTTGCAAATATTGATATGAATTCCGACATCGATGGCAGGTTGAAAACGATGGTTTCAAGGTTTCGTGAACAACTAACTACCAAATACATGTGGGACTTTGAAAATTTGCAAGACGAGAAAGACGACGAAGCTCCGGTCGTTGTTGATACTAATTAAGATCGGATGAACTAATCTGTAGGGTGACAGTGGTTTTGTAAATTAGATGTAGGGTTTTTAATACGTAATATAATTTTATTTAATATAAAAATGGCAATGTATTTATTTCACAATTCATAGACGAACAGTTTGAAAGGACAAAATATCATTGGCAATCCAAAAATGAAATATTTATATGAACTATTTTGTTATATCGTTGGATGATCATTTTGTTTGTTTGTTTTTTTTTTTTTGCGAAAAATGAGAAAGTGAAATCGCAAAACTTGTGCACTCATCATTTAAAGCAATGAATTAAGACAGTGGTAATGTTTGCGTAATTCTAAAACGATAATGAAATGATTGTCCTTCGTGTGTGTGTATATATCACAATGGTGTCAGATAAAAACATGACCTCTCATTTTGTATTTTCTGGATTCAATCTCGGTCTGATTCTATGCCTGACAATGATAAGGGGACTCGATGATGGAGGAAACATGTCGTCTAATTTTTCCTCTGAATATCTGTAAAAGTATTCTCCCCCGTCCACATAACTACTTTCCGGTTCTGTAAAATTATAAATCGAGATTTAAATTTTATATATCATAAATCACTATAAGAATATGCAGGTATATATAATAAGAATATTTATATTTTCTTAATGATATATCATTTTAGAAAAATAAAACTGAAACCAAACCGAAACCCGTTAAGAACCGACTCTTTTTGGAGACCGAAATAGATTTAAACAAAAAAAAAACAGGTTATAAGTGTTTTAAAATTAAAACAATTTCAAAATAATTTATGAATAAATTATTTATTATTTAATTATAGTTTTTGTTTTATCTTAATCATAATGAAGTATTTATTGAAAAACAATCGTACAAATAACAAATGGTATAAATATGACCAATGTTTCAGAATGAACTTAAAAAAGTTGAAATTAAAAAACAAAACGAACAAAATTGATTACTGTTTTATTATTCATATTTTTGTTGTGATATAATATTTCTGAGTTTACAGTACGTGTTTAGTCAATTTTATCCGTTTTGTTATTGATTTTTGAGTTTATAATATATAATACTTGTTAAGTTTTGTAAAGTAACGAAACCTATTCGGAATTTAAATACATAATACTTCGTAAAAACGTGATACATCGTTAAAACTTTTTTTCGATAAAATGATAATCACCGTCTTAATTCAATCTTCTATATCTGATAATGACGGGGGGCTCGGTGAGGGAGGATACAAGTCATCCAAATCTTCCTCCGGGTATCTGATGAAAACTTCTTCTCCATCTATGGAAATTTCCGGTTCTGTAAAATTATGATTCGAAAATAAAATAACTGTTTAAATAAATACACCTATATATATTGTAAAATGATGATTACCTGAGATAAACCCTTCATCTTCATCTTTAGCATTTTGGTTGATCAATGGAAAATCGATAAACATATTGTCATCTGAAAAACAATTACAACCTTTGTTGAATTTTCTTATCAAAGATTGAACTTATAGATCAATTTCGAATCTAACTCACAGATGGATTCGTCATAATCATGAGCTAAAACTTCTGGTTCAGGGTACTCTGATTCTATCGGACTTTTGAAGATATCTTTTGCTAATTTACGGTTTTCTCTGATTTTCAACGTAAACATGTCCTTCTTTCTTTCATATCTGACTGCTCGTTTCTGCAAATACAAATGAAAGAATGCTAAATAATAAATATCTGTACAGTCAATTCTGTACGTATGGTAAAATAAAATGTAACTTACCTCAAGGGAAAATGCTTTACTTGGAGACTTTTCATTTAGCATGAAAAAAAAAGATTAAAAAGATTATTGACAAATTAAATAAATCATATTTTACATTATAAAAATTTGACTTGTTTTTGAACTATAACAAGATGAATATTTACGTCTGATCCTCGACATGGAGTTCCAGGTTGCGAAATTGACTTAGGTGATTTCAAAGGGCTTGACGTTTTCATCGGGTTATTGAAATTGAATTGCGTCGCTGCTAAACGCATGGTTAGTCCTTTTACTTTAAAAGGGTTTGTCCCATTAAAGGATTTGACTGGACCCCTTTGAGACAACAGCCCTACAAACAAATTTTGATAATTTAATATAATTTCGTAATTTTCTAATACAATAAAATGTGTTTCTAACAAGTCTTGATTAAATGTAAACATGAAACAAAACAAAACATTGAGACAGTTAGGCGAGAGAATTTGAATTTTAGATAGGATTTCATCAGGTGCTCCAAAATGAGAATTTAGTTCAATCTGTATTTTGTAATAAAAAAAGATGATTGCAAAAGATGAATTAAAAACAGCCATTTCCATTTACTTACCAGAAGATCCATCATTCCGAGCCAAATTAAATGCCATTTTATTCCTTTTTTGATGTTGGAGTGAGGATAGAAATGTTCAGCGGTGTGGCTAAAAACCAGGATGGTAATTTAGCCTTGATAAATCAGATGGTTTTAATTTTAACGTTCTTTCACTCGACTCAAATGCGTTTGTATTGAACTCAGTAGCAAAACAAAACACAACTGGACACAATCCTATGTAAGGTATAGGTTATGTATTTAAAAATTGACCAGAGAAGAGTTGACTTAAAAGGCGCGAAATTGAAATGTTAAAATAAATCTTGAATTGAAAACTTGTTTAAATTTAAATATCTTGTTAAATCAGATTAATATAAAATAAATAAACGTAACAACAAGATTATTTTTGATCATATATTTTCAGCTAAAACTTCAAATTACAAAATTGTACAATAGGTGTGAAAATAAACATTGCAATCAATCCTCTGACGACTGATTCTTCTTTGATTTTTTTTCTCTTTTTTTAACGTTTCTCCTGTCGCTTTTCATTTTTTGTTTTAAGGCTTTTTTATTCCTCTTTATGACAGCAATTGTCTCCTTTTCTTGTTTCCTTTTGATTGGCACTGAATCCAATGCCTTTTTCATTACGTCTATCGCTTTTTCTGAATTTTGTTCAAGCGAAAGTTCAATATTCGTTTCAGGATATTTTCCTGAGAACCCTTTGGGAAATAGTGGTTTCATTAGAAGTGTCCTCAACTGATGTTTCTTGACTTTCAACTGTTTTCTGAGGTCGGCTGATTCTTTGCTGTCCATAGTTGTGTCGCTAAAAATTTAAAAACAATGATTACTCATTTCTCACAAGCAATATTTTTAAAAATAAATAAGATGATTAATCATAAAAACTAATCATAATTTTTGAAAGAAAGTGGACTAACTTATCGTCTAAAATAAGGTCCATATCTTCTACTGCTTTTTTCACCCAATCTTTTTGTACATTATCCCTCTTGCATTTCAACTCCATTTTATCGATTTCTCGTGCGATGTCAACTTGTTCCTTGACTGATACCAATAAATGATCTACAACTGGAAACGTTGGAATGTCATGCGCTAAAAAGAAAAAAAATGAAAAATTATAATTCGAAGTTGCAATTAATTTTTGTTTGTTCGTTGAAAATACGTTTTTTTGACTTACAGCGTCCAAGCGTTCTGCAAAGTCTTACATAAAATTGAAACTCTGATGGTTCCATAATCAAAACTGTGATTCCTTCTTTTAGGGCTCTCGCAGTTCTTCCGCTGCGGTGGACATAACTCTGCACATAAAGTATTTTTAAGTATCAACAAAATAATTTAAAATAAAATAATTGAAATAACAAACATAACAAACGAACAAATGCGTACCTCAGAAGTTCTTGGCACTTGGTAATGAATGACATGATCCACGTTGGGAATATCTAATCCTCTTGCAGCAACATCAGTAGCAATCAGAACACCATTGCTATCTTCCTGAAACCTTTTGGTATTCAAAAATACAAATTAATAAAATTTACCGAATTTAAAAATATAATAATAAACAAGAAAAAAATCCATTATCACTTTACCTTTCAAGATTTTTTAATCTTTGTCTCTGAATCATGTTAGCATGCAATGGCAAAGGTTTACATTCCAGAATACCAAAAAGCGTAGCTAAACGTTTTACGCAGCCAATACTGTTACAAAAAACCAAAGTTCTTCCAGGATGTCTTTTCAGGAAGTAATAAAGATAATAATCCTTGTGATCAATCGTGCAAGTGATACGACACTCGGTCAATCCTCCAGCAGTTCCTAAAAACATCAAAATATTGCAATCAGTAACTTTTTCATATTTGCTTAGTTATATAAGTCAAATCGAATCATTTTTACCTCTTTCTTTCGTAATGTCCACAATTTTTGGATTCTTCATTTCCAACATTGCAATAACACTGTTCAACTTTTTTTCTGGGGTCATTTTTGCCCTGTTTTTAGGATTCCTTCTTTTTTTTCTAATATAATCTGGAATGTCATGCACGAGAGACAAAGTGGCTGAGAAGACAAAGTTCTGTCGTTGCGCCACTTTTTTCTTGTCTGAATTAATAAGTTCGATGATGCTGTGCAGTTCTTCGAAGTGGCCTTTTTCTAACATCCTGTCTGTTTCATCTATTGCCAAAAACCTATAAATGTAAGCATTTCATAAATGAAATAAGAACAAAACTAAATAATGGAAAATTGAATATTTTGATAATCAAAAAAACTCAGGAAATTACTTTATCGAATGTATCTGTGATAAGTGGCTATTTTTTTCGCTAATCAATTCCCATAATCTTCCAGGAGTTGCTATGACAATCTCAGGTCCTTTTTTGAGTAATCTTTCTTGTTTCACTGCAGCCATTCCTCCAACAACAACTGCAATCTGTAACACGATTCATCATTAAAAATGAATATTTTTAAAATTAAATTCGACATGAATATATTTCAAAGTAGAATCAAATTTACCTGTATGTCGGTGTACTTTGCAGCAGCTGTAAGATGATTTTTTACTTGGATCGCCAGTTCCCTTGTAGGAGTTAAAATTAAAGCATACAGAGGTCTCCTCTTAACAGTTTCACTTTTTTTATCATCAGGCAACTTGACAACTTTGACACAACCAATTTTATCGCCATCACAATCGCTCAAAATTTCTTCTTCCTCGCTACTCTCTTCTTCGTCAGAACTATGTTCATTTTCAAATTCATTCTCTTCCTTCTCAGTCAACTTTTTCTTCATTTCCAAAATACCGTTGATTATTGGAATACCAAATGCTAGTGTTTTGCCAGATCCTGTTTCCGCTGCTCCTAAGATGTCCCTTCGACCTAGAATCGCAGGGGCTAAAGTCAAAGACTGAATGAACGTGGGAGTCTGAAAGTTTTGGTCGCTTAGAGATCTCATGACCTCTTCAGGAACTCCCAAAGATGTCCAGACATCTTTATTGATTGTAGATTCAGTTTCTGTTTTTTCTTCTGGTTCTTGTGTTTCGTCAGTTTCCTCGATATTGTTCTCCTCGGATGATTTTACCTTTGTTTTTTTATTCTTCTCTGTCTTCTTTTTTTTGAGAGGAGGTAATTCTTCTTCTTCATCATCCGATGATTTGCATTTCTAAAATTTAATAAAAAATTGTTAATTCAAGTTTTTTAGATTCATAATATTTATACTGTGCAACCTAACCTCATTTCATAGAACCCAAACATGCTGGGATCTTAAAATTGTTTTCCAACAAAAATAAAAATCGAAATCGAAAATCGAAATCAAACACTTACTTTATTATTTTTGACATTCTTTTTACCACTTTTCTTATTGTTGTTTTCAATTATACTGTAATCCTTCAACTCCTCAATGCCTATCAAACCTTCCAAGTTGACATTTGAAATGTCATTGTCGAATTTTAACGGCACCCATTTGCCCGAACCGACAACCTTTTTTATTTTCATTTTTGTTGTTAACGATTATTATTTATTTTTGTCTAAAAAACAATACGCTTGCACTAAAATGTCAACCGAGCACGTTTATTTTGAAAACGTGTGTTTTTCTCCGTTTCGTTCCTTATTCCGTTACGGACCGAGTTGCTGAAAAATAGAAACATAAAACTGGAACAGTTTATTTAAATTCAGTTTTAAATCATTTTTGTTAAATTTATCCGCTGTTTTTTGTATCGAATAATTTTTTATGGTAAAAATTGAGTTTTAATTTTGATCAAAATATTTGAAATGGAAACAACATTCATCCCTGTTTATAGGTACATATAAAACAATTGAAATTAGTTTTGTTTGGATGAAACTAACCAAAGTGATTTTCTCAGGAGCTTATGTCAAAAAATTAAAAATTTTTGGCACTGATCACATGTCTTCGGGATAAAATTGTAACGTAAATATGTCGTCAAAGAACGTTGTGCGCTGAGCAACAAATTGCCAACCAACATTTTATCACAATATTACAAACGTCATCGCAGACCCCAAAATGTTTCCCAACAGTACAATAAAATCAAGTTATTCGGGTAAAATCCATGTTTCACATTATTTTTATTTTAATCTTTAATTGATCTTCAAATTTTAGTTGATGTTATGAATTTAATGAAGAAACCTGACATTTTTCAAGATGAAAATGAGAACAGGTTTAAGAAATTTCGTGGTAAGAAAATTTTTACAATCACAATTTTTATATATCTGTTGTATTTTTTTTTATTAAATTAACTTCAAATTCAGACAAATTGAGATTGAATAAAATGAAAAATTTAATTAAATTAATATTTGATTTATAATTGCAGAATTGGATAGACAAATTGATCATGCATCTTCACAATTAGATTCAATGACTTCCGAATTGGCTTCGAAGAAAAAAATGATATTAGACAATGATGATGAGGACAGTGCAATGAATTTATTCTGGCCGCCCTTTCACAATCCATTTGAGACTCACCGATCAGACATTCTTAATTCTACCAAAGAGATGAAAGGAAACTTACAAAAAAGTCAAGGCAAATAAATTTCATTAATTTCTTAAAACACTTCAACATTTTATTGGTAAATTTGAAACAAAAAAATTATTTATGAAGATCTTCTGATATTCTATTTTTATCTTTAAGTGTTGAATTTTCACTTGATTCATTCATTATAATGGGATGTAAATTGAATCTATATTGACCTTGCAGGAAAAAAAAATTTGATGTCATCTATTTTGTCACCGACGATAGATCTAACTGAGCTTTACAAAGCTAAACCAGAGACCTCACAGGTCAATGATGACGGTTATTGGGAAGAAAGTGAAAAACCGTCTACACGATCATGCGTTTCTTCACAGAAACCTAAGCTTGAAGTAAAAAAAATGTTCTTAACAAAATTTTATAAGAAATATTTTTTTATATATCTTTTAAATATGTTGTACAATTAAGTTTGAAAACTTAGAAAAAATGTTAGAAAATTTATAATTAGAATTTTTTTTTTAATAAACCATTTTTATAGCAAGAATCTCCAGTTCCTGCAAAAAATTTAAAAGAATTCTTATCGAGTCATGCGAGCAAATCAATGTCATGTGATAATTCGGCCCCTGGGACTTCGAACAAAGGTTTGGATGAGAAAAATAGTGTAGCGAAACAGGAACAAGCGATAGAAGTATCTATTCAGAAGGTCGAAAAATCAAAATTAAAGAAAAAGAAGATTTTGCATGTTGGGAAAAAATATGCACTGTCGCGTAATTTTGTGAATGATCACTTTTGACATCTTGTAAAACAGGCAAATCTTTAGCAATAGTTTGTTTTCTAGGTAAAAGATCAGTAACAAGCAAGATTACAGATACCAGTGAAAATGTGAAAAGAAAGAGGAAAAAGTTGAAAAGTGTGAATTCGTTGTGCACTGTGGCAACTCATGATATCAATTTTGAAGATACAGATAAAGCGATTCAGAAAGCCAAAAAAATCAAAAGTACACAATATATGATTTAGCAAAATTAAAAAAAATTGTTTTTGTAATTTATTCTTTTTATTTTGTATTCGCTTTTAGATGACAAATATATTTATCCCGACCTGAATTATCAGTCTCGGAAAGAAATTCTTGGGAAAAGCGTTGCTATGAAAGAAAAAAGTGTCGAGGTCAATCAAATCAGTCTGAAGAGCAATGAAACCATGTCAATCGTGGATGATAAAATAATAGAGCAGAAGAACGTCACAGAGAAGGCGGTTGAAACTTCTAACAAGACTGCTACAAAAAGTTTTAAGAATTCTGATAACACTGTTAATGCGAAAGTTGAAAAACCAGCTGCAGTGCTTTTGAAAAAGAATCCAGAATCAGAAATTTCATCTGAAAAAGTTCAGAAAGATCATGACGGACCACGTGTTAATAAAACTGAGTATGTAGATAGATTTTGTTGAAAATAAAAAAAAATTGTTGATCAATATTTTTTTTAGAAAAGAATTGAAAGAAAATAAAAACGAAAAGGATAAAGGAGTTAAAAAAGAAAAGGAAAAAGAAGTTAAACAAGAAAATGATAAAGAAGTTAAAAAGGGAAAGGATAAAGCTAAGGAAATTATTGAACTGAAATGTCCTCGGATAGATGAAGAAAATGAGTACGACAAATTCGGTGACTTTGATGAAAAAAATTTCGAGGCTGTGTACCAAGATTTAATGGCGCCAAGACGATACGAAAACCCGACAACCGCGTCGAAGTTAAAACAAGCAGACATGGCTTATTATCGGAGATACCATTTCAAAAGTATCCCCTTTATTGCCTGCGCGTCCATCTCCCCTAGTCACAATATAGGACTGTGTGTCCAAGAAGTGTGTATCACTTGAATAAATCAAAGTCAGAAACAAAGAATATTTTTATAATAATTGTTTGTTTTTATATTAAAATGAAAAAAATTTGCCTCTTCCATTAGATGTTGGGGCTTATGAAAAATAGACAGGTTTTGATCAACGACTCGACTCGAATGTTAATTCGAAAAGTCAGCAAAGGTATGGAACCGATCACATCACTCTGGTCGGAGATGCAGCACGGAAAAACTTCTGTCGAGTCCCATTTTAAAGTGCAAAATAATGATAACGGTATCAACCAGATACAAAATCCCGTTTGGACGAGTTTCGCTTCAAATGATGAGGTGATTATTGTAAAAAGTTGTATATGTACATGAGTGATAGTTGTGAATTGTTTCTATGCTTCGGAATTTTTATTTTTTTCATCTAGGTAGCAAATGATTCTCGTCAAAAATATAAGACACCGCGACGAGAAAGTGTTACACTGCAGAAAAAAAATAATCTCGTCTCTGAAATAAGTCAGGTAAAATTCGTTTAGTTTTAGAATAACGTATTTTGAAGATTTGTGAATTAAATGAAACAAAAAAATTGTAGGAGCTACTGCAAGATCATCCGGATGCAAATAATTTTAAAGTTCAGAAAAAAAATTTGATGGAAGTGAAAAATGTTTTTTCTGTACTTTATGAGCAATTCAACCGATTGAATACGTGAGTATTAAAAAAAAAATCTATAAAATTCATTGTATAATGTTTTTCTCATCCGTTTCAGTAAATATGAAAACTTATTAAGTCAGTCAGCAAAATCTGATAATCCAAATATCAAACAAGAGATTGCAACATTAGAAAAAAAGCTTGTCGACAAAGAGGAAGTGATAAATGTTTTGATTTATTTATATCAAGAGGTAAATTAAATGTGAATAATATTATATTGTATATTATACAATTTTTATATCACTGATTGATTTAATGTGTTCATTTATTTTAGTTGATGGAACTGAGGCAGCAAGTGAAAGAAATGAATGATCGAAACAGTCTGGTTTGCATTTCAACCACCGAGGCGTATCCTAAAACGAGCTCAAGAATCAATCCCATGCAAAGATTCCACGACAGATCTCAGTCTTCAATTGCATCATCCAGTGTGCAATTAGCAACAAAATTGAAAACTTTTTTGTCATCGCATAAGCGCTTTAGTTAACATTTCATCTGACAAAATCACAATGTACAGCGCGTTTTTTTCATATTTTGCAATGATTAAAACTATTTTTTAATTCAAGTTTTTAATAAAAATTGCAACCACTTGAAACTTATCTTAAGAAACAAAGTGAAATAAAAAAGCTAGTCCGGTAATAAATTTTTAAAAAATATATATTTGCAATGATCATCACTATAATAAAAGTAGATTACAATAATAATGAAAAGCTATTAAATTATGTTAAATCAACGAAACTGACGCGTGTAAGTGTAAAATAGAACAATTTTCATGAATAACGATAAAAAGACGTAAACTTATTTACAAATTATGATCTAAATATTTTTTTCCGTTATCTCCTAAAGCAACGTAGATTCAATAAATAGATTTTCAAAACACGCTACAACCTATCGCATAACTATTATTAATTTCACTCGTCATGATTGACAGCGCAACTAGAAATGCCATTTATATCATAATTTTTCAAATTCTTCATATAAATGCGAGTTCAAGATCTTCATGCGTCACTAAGAGTCGTGTATAAAAAAGAAGAATCGCAATCTTTTATTACAAAAAATATATATCTGTATCTACAAAGTATTCAAAAAGTTGTTCAAAAAGAGTTATGAAGAACAAAAAAAAATGTACATTCATCAAAATTCAACAAATGTGACTGGGCATCTTCGAAGTACATTAGATTTAATTACAGCGTGGGTTTTATTTACAAAATCCATTAAAAAAATGATGACATTTTATTTCTAGCACCAAGTGTTTGGGTGTGCGTGTTATACTCTTCAATAAAATACAATTACTTACACTTACATGTTGCTTCCAAAAATAAAACTAAAAAAATCAAGTATCTTGCGAATTATTTTAAAAAATATTTTCATTTCTCTGCACGACAATGACTTGAAAAGCAGACACTTGTTTTTATAGCATTTACTTTTTTTTTCTCTCTCTTCCAACCATTTACAAAATATATTTTACAACGATGGCAGTATGTATTATCGTCGAACAAAATTCACAGCCAAATGAAACCGTTAAAACCCGCCAGTTCGCCAGTGTCTCGGTCAATGAAACAGTGGCCTTCCTCTGCAGTTGACAAAACTTTCACAAAGTACATTATTACAATCATCTAATTTTGTAACAAATTATTGACCGATAGCTATAATCACCAGGCACTTAAAATCGATTCTCATTTTACAAACGGACATTATTTATTCAGACAATATTTTCGATTGCCAAAATTAATTTAATTCAACAATTTTAATTTAACAATATTTTAATATGTTTAATATTCAATTTTCTTTTAGGTTGCATAGAGGAAGTTCTAACAGAAGTTACTCGGTTTTCAGACGAGAGGCACCTTAGGCGATCCGAGGAGCGGAGGAGCGCTTTCTGCGGTCCGATGGGGCGATAATTTGTTGTTCTGCGGTGACACAGGTTGCAGCAATCTGATGGCCAAGCTCGCAAGAATTAGCAGGACTATCAATCCACCGATCAGAACCGCTATGGTTGCCGTTTTGAACCACCCATCGTTCGGATGAACGCTCTGTCCCGTCGGTGATGATGAGCCCAAATATGCTGTCTGATCTCCAATTAAAACTGCAAACACATTCTCAAATTAATAATCTCGCTTCCAAATTAAAATAATCTACCATCAGTCAATCTCAAAGCCAATGAAAAATCATTTGTATAACTTCATTCTAGAATATTTTTCAGTACCAATTAAAGATCCATGTACAACAGTGTTAACAATTTTACTACAACCGATATATAATTAATGGTTGAAAAATGTAGAAAAAAACAATGCCGATGAATCCCATATAAGAAAAGAAAAGAAACGACAATTTGGAGAATGAAATTCGTTATTAATTGCACTAAGGACCAATTAAGAGGGGTATGATTGACGTACCTTGGAGTGTTTTGTTCAGCCGGTTTCTCATAGCAGGACTGTCGATGTGATTGCATAAGTCGTGCTTGCAACAGAGGAATCCCGCCGGACAATGTTCTTCCCGAAAATTCTTCTCGAGGCAGCCACTGTACGCATTGTGCTCGGGCTTCAGGAACGATGGCTTCGAGTTCATTGGCAGCTCCGTGAAGCATCCTTTGCCTCGGCACATATAACCCTGTGACACACACTCCGGCTGGTTACAATAACAGCGCACGTCTCCTGAATTTCGCAAGCCTGTAATTAAAAGAACAACCTCATTGCATAATTTGAACTTATCAAGGAATTTGTTTTATATTTCAATTTGGTGAAAAATCATATAATGTAACCACTACTATGTACATTGTAAAATAACGATAAAACTCGAAATTTATAACTTTGTGATGAAGTCAAAATAAATTGAGAAATAAGTTGAAAAATCATCTTTTTAGTACGATCATTTTCTCAGTGTAATTTGTGTTTAATTGCAATGTTTATTTCTTGAATTTTTATCTCCATTCAATTCTGTTTCTTTTTCAGGAATCAACATTCCACAAGGACAGGACTAATTAAACTGAAAATTGTTGCGGATCGGATGGAAAACAAGTCGGTTTTGTTCTCGACAAAAATGTCGGATCGGAGGACACACTGCAGGCTCACCACATGTGGTCGTTTTGAAGACTTGTCACCAGTCGAACGTCAGCCACTTCATCAACCTTTTTTTCTCGTCTTCTTTTATTTTTGGCCTTGCCGATTTGAATATTAGGAGGTTCGTTTTCAAAATGTATAATCATTGAGCAAAAAAACGTCACTCCGGGAATCGGTCGAACGGATAATGTAATTTTTGGGTGAGTCGCTCGCCTACAAACCACGGCCTAATGTACGTCCGCTGTATATATTATACGCACTTCTTAGAAGGATGGCTCTTAAGATAACGCGTGCATTAGCGACGTGAAATCAAGTGACACTAAATTTCACTCGGTCTTATCGTGGCGGCAGGAACTGTTCCATTAGAGCCGCTGATTGTGAATAAGGAAAAGTGACTCCTTTTTTTTTATCCTACGCGCTCAAAGCGGACACGAAATTCCAACAGATTACGCCTTAATATGTCCTGAATAATGAATGAAATTCCGTCGTTTCCACGAAACGCTCGTACGATGCCCGGAGATCATTTACATCCAATTCCAATTTGAACTCGAGCGGAGAGAAAAATTTTGATCGAGCTTTATGTTTCCTGTTTTCCCGGAGGTCGGACTCGTGAAACAAAATTGAAAAAAAAAAGGAAGAAACTTAATCTATTCGTGCGCCAATGATGCATCTTATAATTTTGTTCTCCTCTTGGATTGAAAGACCATAAATTGTGCCAGGGAAAACAAAACTAAGTCAAAATAAGTCATCAATAAAGACTCGCCTTGCGCTTTTGACGAATGTCCAAGTTCGCATTTCTTTTGTGTGCGATTCATTTTCAACCGGTTCGTTATTTTTGTCGTCGTTCTTTTAATTTGTCACCCGAACGAATTCAGATCATCAAAGGGGGGAAACGGGAATGATTTCTCGAGGGAGCAATTATAATTCAATTCCAGTGGAAAAAACAATGCCCAGTCATCGCGCGGACAAAAAAGGGGGCCCTGTCCGGAGAGACCCCGGCCACGCTAAATAAATAACTTTGAGGTCCTAATCAAGGCAGAAAAAAAGGGTCAAAGAATTGTGCCGCGTGGATCGCAAGAATGCCTTGAAATTTGTATGTCGAAATGCCACCCATTTCTTTCAATTTCACCCGCATTTTCGGGATCCCATGGTTTCATAACTGAGACCCCTTCAAGGGTAATAGCTCGGACCAGACACGATCGAGCTTGAACATCGATGATTCATCAAACAGTCGGGGGAACCATCTCTGGTCCTCGTTCCGTTTCTGCCTGCCGTTTCTGTCTGCGATTTTTTGCAAACTTCATTTTCATCTTCATCAAACTGAATTTACTCTCACAATTTCAATCTAATTCCGAACAAAATCAGACAGTTTTGGAGCATTGGAAATTCGAAAGAAAAGAAAAAGCCTTTATCTTGCAAAGTCACATCAGAATGACGAAGAAAAATTTGATAAAGTCATTTTTCATTGGACGTTTTGTGCGTGCCAACGCCCTCGATTACTGGCCGGCTGACTCTTTCTTGTCGTTTCTTCTCCGTCCGATACGCGTATCTCGTTTTCTCGCTAATAAGCCAGCGGCGCAAAATGCCTCTCGGCGATCCACTCTGGGAGGCTCAAGAGTGGAATAAAAAATGCTAAAACAGCCGAGTCACAAAAGAACGACGAAAGAGAGGCAGCGCAGAGAGACAAAGAGATAGAGGAGGGGGGTAGCCTGTGTGCACGGGATTGCTTCTGCTGATGCGGCGGCGGGTCTCGCGCGGGGTCCCACGGGCCCAACAGAAAACCAGCGGCGTGGCTCAAAAGCGAACCTGGGACATGGTTCGGCTTTTAGCCGCGCTGCGCCTGGGTTCGACTTCATTAACTCGTTTTGCGCTCTGACGAAAGATTCAATTCCACGACATCGCGTGCATTTATTTTGACAGCGAAGAAAAATACAAAATTATCCCGCAGATTAGCTGTTGATTTGTTGCACCCACTACTGCACTCCCTCTCTCTCTTTTTCTCCCGGCGATGATTTGTGGAGCGGATTTGTGACGAGGGGGACCGCGGAGCATCTTGCGAAAAATATATAACACAGTTGAGATTTGTGCGGCACTCATATATTTATGATCTTCGATGAAATTCGAGCATGATTCAAATGAAAGTTTGAATTATTATGCTTATCAGCTTGTGATATATTATGTATTGATTTTTTTTTCCTCGTCGATTGTTTTTGCCTGGTTGATATGAATCAGCTTCTTTTTGTTTTGTAATTAAGTTTTTGTTTTCAATTTTATTTCATTGATATTAAATTTTCTGGAATTGTCGAATTTTAAATTGAAAATCAAATGTTGAGCATTTGAGAGCGTTCACAGAAAATGGGATAGTTTTAAGTTAATGAGTATTATGGTTCCTCTTACAATAGAATTAAGTTGGATTACTGTCAACAGGCATTAATTCCTTATAATCTAATGAATAAAAATGAGATTTTGGTATCAATCTTCTGGATCGAATTTTTTTTTTCATCTCGTTCTATACTATTTCTTTTTTGTATAACAATGTATATAAATTACAACGTGTTGTAAGAGGATATAAATTTGAGTAACAGGACCATTCAAGAGTGTCGAAATTTCATTTGTGATTTTTCATTCCACTTCACTTCTAGAAATCTTTCCTTATTTGTGTTACGAATTCACAATTATACAATCCATTTATCTTCTTTTGTTTCTAAAAAAAAGTACTTTACCTGAGTAAATAATATTTTTTGAATCTTATATTCTGGCATTCCTATACTCAGAAATTTGCAAAAAAGAAACTTTAAACGCTATTTAAAAAGTTTGAAAAAAAAAAAAAACAATCTGTACTAGTGAGTTTGCTTAGCTAGTACAATATATACGTTTCGTGTGCCGTTCAAATAAACGATTCTACATATGTTTCGTTTCGGTAAAAAAAATTTGTCTGCAACTTTGGAAAATTTCCATAACAAGAGTTTAAACATGAAAGTCTACAAATTTATAAATTATAATTAAATTATTACAACATTAAACAATATGTCTCAATATTTCAAGAAGTAGTTTTTATTATTGAATCAACTCTTTAAATTTGAGCATCGTAAAAACATCAAAATTGAGTTATTAAATATCCATAAAATACAAAGATAAAACAAAAGAAACAAAAGAAGTGAAAAATTGGTATTATGAATTTGCTCATTACCGACAATAATCATGCGAGCATTTGTCAGTCGATGGTTAATAAGGCAACAAAGTTAGCAACTGGCCAGAAGAGGAAGAACAAAATAAAAAAAAAAAAAAGTTGTAAAAGCAATCAAGAGCAGGAGAAATCACAGCATCCCGATTTACAGGGCAATAAAGTATCAATATCAGAGCCATTAAAATCCGGCCCTGCTAAAAAGACTGAAGTGTATCTTAGTGTCGTTAAGCTCGGGAATGTTTCTTGTCGCAGGCCTGTGTTTGAGGAGCAGTGAAAATAAGAGAGTATAGAGGGGGGTTCCCCGGAGCCAGCACGAAGAGAAAAGCAGCAGGAGGTCGAGAGACCTCTGCTCGAAAGAGAGATACAGCAGCGTGTTTGGGCCCTCGAAGGGGGGCAACCGGGGCCCCGAAAACAAATAAACTGCCCCTCCAGTACCGTACGTTATGCGCTCGCCGCATATTAATTATATTTTTGGCCCATCTCTTTTTATTGCCTGCACGTCCATTACTCGATCCTTTCTTCTGCCAGCATTTTTTCTCCCCTTTTTACATTCCCATTGCCCACCGTCTAGATTCTGCTGCTCCTCCGCTTCTTTCGCAGAGCATACTTTTTACTAAACATATACTTTTTCGTTTCTTTTCGCCCCCTCTTTCGTTTATCTTTTTTTTTACCATGGCCGCACGATATCGTTCCGATTAAACGATGGGAATCGACTGATTCTTGTCTACACATGTAAGCACGCGGAAATCGCCTTTGCTTTCTGATTTATATATAGGTTTGACCAAGTGTCATCTGACTTTTCGAAGGGAAACAAGTGACATTAAAAAGGCAGGATATCTAGTTCTCAGAAAAATCTTTGATTTAAGATCAAGTCGAATAATTGTTTGCAGTTAATTAATTGTATTGTTTTAATAAACAATGGGATTCAATCGCATGAAATTTACAGGCATCTTGAAAAAGTTGGAGACAAAACAATTGCAGAAGAAACCAAACAGTTTTCTTTGTGAAAGGATAAAAAAACAGTGCGATGAGTTCAAGCGCAATCAAATTCGTGGATGATTTAACAACATTGTTTGTCGAGTGAAATACGTCCTTGGTGGTTTGAGGCCTTCTTTTAAGTCAAGACTAACGAGCGTGCAGCTGAGTAATTAAGGTCTTCGGGGTACCGAAGTGATTGTGCGAATTCGGGCAATTAAAATTTTCATGGGTCGTCATTGTTTTGTTTAATTGAATTTTTGTGTCGCATGTAATTTGTTGGAGAGGGGGAGGGGGTAACGAGATGCGGGGAGACAGCCAAAGGGGGTGAAGGCGATCACTGCAAAATTTATTGGCGCTTTGTTTGCTGGGCGGAGTGAATATCAATCGATTTTATCAATACCTGATGCAATATGCCATTACCAATTCCGATAATTGATTACAATCTATAATCTTATTTCGTTAAAAAATTAAAAAAAAAACACTCACATTAAACTCCCAAAAATGTTCTCTATAAAGTTGTACATTTGTAAGGCAAAACAAAAAAATAAAATTATGAACAAAATCATGAAATTTATAAATTGCTGAATTTTATAACTGCATCACTTTTTGTGAAATTACGATTTATGCACTTTAAAATTGTTTAGTTGAAATTCGACGATGATTTGTTGTTGTGTTTGTTTTTTACGTTTCAGATACGATTTCCATATGCAAAACAAAAGTGTGTCTGATATTGAAATATATCATTTCACAACTGCATATATTCAGACGACTGAATTTGAAACAATGCGATATCCAAAGGCCAAGTTACAACGCGAAGAATTCCTGTGTCGTTTTCGATGCAAGGAACATCAACATTCAAACAAAAAGATAATGCGCGCGCGGGTCGTGGAGGAGGACAGGGAGGAAAGGCATAGAAGAATGAAATGTCTCGAGACTGTTTTGGTTATTCTGGGGAGTGAACGCGTGCGGCAGCATCATTGTGCTAAGCAGAGATATGGATTGCATCTCAATTTTGGCCGATTCGCAACGCAACCGGGCATTTTTTATACGAGAGCTGGCACGTTTAGCAGCAGATCTATTGGGCGATAAGTTTGTTCATGCTAATTCAAACCTGATTCTTTTATTAATAAGTCAAGAAAAGACCGAGTCGGGCCAAAATTAACACCGGTTTAGTAATCCTGGTAGTTTTGGTTGAATCAATTTCGAATCTGCCAATGAACTGTGCATGTCAAATTATGGAATGACAAATGTCAAATTATATTCCGATCCATCATTCCATAATCAACTTTCATTTCATAATATAATCATTTCGAAATATAATTTTGTGTCCATTTTTAATTATTTGCAAAAATTAAATTTTGCTATTCATTCATTATTTATATTAATCAATGAATCAATGAGAATTATTTTATTTTTGTTTTAATTTGAATCAGAGGAATGATTTGATTTGATTCATGTTTATTGAACCTAATTGTTTTATGCGATACAAGAAAAGAAGGGTTGACCCAATTTTAGAAAAGCCGTCTGAAACATTAAATGGCGATTTGCAAATCTAAATTAGCCAAACAAAAGCCGTCCGATGACGATTAAAATTATGAGCAATAAAGTACACATATACACCGGTCGTTCACATTGCGCTACTTTGAATCCTATATATTCCCCAAGCGTGCGCATGAATATATGTATTATAGCGAACGAATGCACACATATTAAGTGTTAAATAGACTTTGATCGCCTTGTTTGTTTCGTAGCTGCACGTCTGCAATGACAATAAATGCACGATTTCCAGTCTATAATTTTACATAGCGCGTCTTTGACTGCAAACGCGCCAGTTTATTTTTAGTTTTAAATATAAATAAAGTACTCTGTGATTCATGCAAAAATGAGTGACATTATTGAAAGTATAGCCTCCGTTGCAGTTCTATATTTAGAAATGCATATTAATAAATATACTTTTTTTACTCTCACATACTTGTCACTTAATTATCCAACAGATTGTTTCATTTTTCTCTCGCATTATTGCAAATTCACAATCTCTCGGTCTCAAAAAGGAATTAAAAGAACAAAAAAAAAAAAATGATTGACAAGATTGTTTATTTGCGAGGCTAAGTGTGCACTTAACATTTTTTCTTCTTTTCGCGAAAACAAATAATCTTCCATGAGAACGCGCCGGCCACGAAATAACCAAGCTCGAGGGATCACTAATTTCGCCGGCGAAGGACGTTCTGCGTCCACAAGGATCGTCACCCAATAACAAAACGTGTAATTTATTTGGCCAGTTATACGTCGAACAAATTTTTGTTAACAAGATTTCAACAAAATGTATACTGTTGTTAATAAAGTAAAGGAAAAAAGTTATGCATCTCGGGGCGGTGTCGTTAATTTGAAAGTGATGGAAATCCTTTGAAATGAACGGCGATCCTTGATGGGACAAGAAAAGATTTCGCAATTACTCCGTTGTCACACTCTCTCGTTTTTTTTTTTTTTTTTTTCCGCTTAGTATATATCTGTAGCGAAAGGCCGCTTCTCCTGTAATTACTCGACAAGTTTTTTGTTTTCACGAAAGAATTGAAACGAGTTTTTACGAGCGACTATTCCGACAATGGGCTTGAAATAATAGGTAGCCGGGGATAATCGCACGGCTAGCCGGTATGAATATTTAATGGTCTCGCGGGCGCTGGAAATTGCGCGACCTCGACAGAGAGAGGGACCGAGCGCCGGCGAATCATCCGAGCCAAGTGGACCGCGTATAATTTGAACCAATTTGGCAATTGCATATAATTGATGACGATGCCTTTTACTTTCGTTCGGCCCGCGCGCTCGTCTTCCAGTTCGAGTTAAGTAGGACTAATCACCGGGTTTGCACGAGACCGGGCACAACCTGTCCCGAAATCTTTATTCCCTACACAGGGTGCCGCTACGCTTAATGGACTCTCGCATACCAACATTTTAACAACTCTGATTTAACAACCGACTTTTCGACGAAACGCATCTTTCCCCCGGATTTTCGGTAACCAAGTTTGAACCCTGACGATAAATTGGCACATGCTCAAATACTGACGAAGATCGATGTTGACTTTTCATTACTCTGAAATATCTTTCTCACTGTCAATCAAATTGGCGAACGTTTTATTTTTAAGTCGAACTCGATTTGAAGTACGCTCTTATGTTTAATTGAATTAAAATTTGTAATATGAACATTTGAATATTTAACAATTCAAATCTGTTTGCTTAAACGATTAAATAATTCATAAATCTTGAATACAGATAATTAAAATTTATAGACTTTCAATTCTAATATATGTTACCCAAATAGAACAGAGCACGTTTTCTACGGATATCAATATTGATTATCATTTTTCTCTACGTGAGTTTCAAGTTGTTGAATTCACCGTGGCGTACGATAAATGAGACATCAAAACCGGCGCTTTCTGGCACGACCAATTTATAGCCGCAACAATTGGTCCGTTATTCGTCAACCATCAGCACTTGAATAACGATTTTAAAACGGTACTCAGAGGCGGCGATGAGGAACAGTGGACTCTGTTGTTCCTCTTAACAAATTTAGCGACTGCGACACCGCTCAAAGGCACGCAATTTCGCACTCCTTGTTACAGCGACGGTCCGAAAGCTCGAACAAGAGAGAGCCGGCGCCAAATTTAAACATCCGCATTTTTCCATCAGACTAAATTCATTGAGAATGAATGTCCTCGGTTGTTTCGAGCGCGCGAAGATTGCGTTCTCCTCTGGCATTACAAATGTTAGTTGGAAGTGGATCAAGAAACCGTCAGGGAGGCACGATAGAAAGGGCAACAATTTTGCTCTCGCTCGAGAGAGCAAAATAGGCAACAGAGTCAGGGTCGTAGGCGCCACAGTTCTGCAGGAAGTTATATGGATGTAAATATATCGTAATGGGCATAAATCAGCGCTTGGAAAACAGTTCTAACGAGAGTCGATGTTGAAACTACCCTAACACATCATCTTATATTTTCTTTTTCGTTGTAATTTTCGCGCTACTAAAAGTTTTTCATATTGAAAATGAGCGATATGCGCGACTGTTTTCAAACGGCCACACTGTGGACACTTTATTTTTAGCCTGCAACCGCGGTAATTAATTCCGTATGAGTTAATCGAGATTTACATACAAATTGAAATTATTCCGACTCGTTTCGTCATCTTGCCATTTTTGTTCGGACGCGTGATTTTTTTCTCCTTCTGTGTTGATAAGTCGGCTATTTTTTCTGGTCCCATAGCGCCACGACATTTATCACGGGCACCTTTAATCGTTCTGGTCCCACGTTTCTTTTTAATTTCATTCGCTCTGTTTTATCGGCGCTGTCCCGCGCTATCTACGTTAATAAATCAACGATAGCTATAAAAGTTGAACTTTACTTAAGACTTAAGGAATGAGATAGGGAGGAGAAATTCAGCGTAAAAGCTAATCATTATGTGCCGATAACTTTTCGATAACTCGAACGCACGCAGGCTCCGGGTATATCGGCGTGCCCGGCAAAGAGCGACTTTTAAAAAGCCATTATCACTTCTCTATGGCCGACCAAATTTTTAAGCGTCACTCGCTCTTTTTGCGATCGCACACCACCACCAGAGCCTTATCCGTTCGCTTCGTGCTGGAATTTCAGCAGCATTTTATCAAGGGCAATGTGCGCGATCGTGCAGCCTGGAATGCATGTTTTTTTCGCGCTCGATAATCTTTTTCATTAGTGCCCACTATTTGCCATTCTTTAAAAACAAATTGCAACACCCGTGACATTTTCTCAACTCATCTGTTTTAATGAAAAAAAAAAAAAAAAAAAAAAAAAAAAAAAAAAAAAAAAGAGAAAATAAAAAAAAAAAAATTACTCATTTTAGAATTTGTTCTTCCAGTGCTTAATCAATGTTGAAAACAGAAGAAGAGAAAAAGATGAGAATCAGAGAAAATAAATCTTTTTTTCTGTTACAGAAATCTTTTTAGAAATGTTGGGTATCAGGTTTGATCTAGGAGTGTCATCTGGGAAAAGCTACGGTTGAAAAACATGTTTATGAATTAGGCGGTCGAAATTTCCTTAATCGTCGCGCAACATGAGTTTCCACTTCTCTTTCGGCTGGGATCGAGATGTCTATCGCGTCGTCATTTGCAAACACCCTGTGTATAACAAGGTCCTCATCCACCCATACAACTTGAGACCCGTGTCGGTGAGCACACACACCTACCAGCAACAGAGGGCTCCAACCAGTTGGGAACGTTCGACTGTCTACCTGGTCAGGTCCGCTTCCCAGAAAAAGTCTGGTCCCAGACCTATTGTTCTTGTTAATTGCAGCCTCGTATCTACGCTATCCCCCGAACCTTCCCCCGCTTAATAGCTGGTTACCGGACAGTTACAGGCCCATGCAAACATCGCATCGGTACGCGCTCTTTGTTTCCGAATCTGCCGAACCGAAAACACAAATATCCGGCTGCTCTTTGATGAACAGGTACAGGGATGACTGGTGCACGAAATTCCAAAATTGGCGTTTCGCGGCCCCTACGACAGTTTCGAGCTTGAGTACTCTCCGGAGGCTTTTCGGGTGGTCCCTGTAAGTGGAAAGGACTTGTGGAATTCCGTGGTCGCTTGAGAGAAACCGATCGGAATGAACAGTCTTTGATTTAACCCCACAGAATGATTCTTTTTTATAAATACATCTCGGGCACAATTTGTTTTATCAATCAAAAAAGATTTCATCATTTGTAACTTGATAATTGGTCAAATTTGTCGAAAGATAAAAGTAAATTACAAATTTGTTTCTCATTTTTAAAATTGCGTAAGATTGTGGAATAGTTTTGTTTGAGAAAGGAGGGATGACTTGATCGGTTTACAATATTTATAATCTGCAAAATTGTATTCCGGGCCAAACCATCATATACTGCGAGTAAAAATTAAGTTCAGATTTCTGAGATCAAGGGGAAGATTCTGCTTAATCTTTAGTTTTAGACGCGCCAGCCGGAGGTAACGGAGAAATAATGCTATGGGGAGTTGCATGTTGTCTAGCTTTTTTGCCCTCCTTTTTTCACGTCAGTTGGTGAACCCACTTTGGGAACCATAAAAACCTCAGCCATTTTTCGTCTTAGCCTAGTAGTTTGCGCACAAAATCCGACTACAAAATCGACCCCCAAATAAGCACCTTGACAAAAATCGTCCCAATTAAAATGTTTCAAAACCATCGTTCAGCACTTTTATCCCTACAACTTCCGCCAAAAACCAGCCAAATTGAGAATGGTTTAGAAAAAATGCGAAAAAAAAAGTCCTCCGGATAAATATTAACAGAATCTTCACTCTTTTTTTTTTTTTTTTTTTTTCTTTTTTTTTTTTCACAAGATGCTCGTCAAACATCCAACATTTCCAGAAAGTTATTTTGATTCGTTAAACTGAAAAATCGTTTGAGAGCATCGCTCAAGTGGAGGGCGCGCATTTTTGTTTTATAATGGCATATCCGGTAGTCATTGGGAGGCATTGTCATCGTTCGTGATGAGTCGTAAAACGAATTCTCAAGGAGGATATACTTTCGACCCGGTGAAAAACGTTCCGCCAGTCTAATCGCAGGCACTAATTTCGGCACGACAGGTATATACCGGTCGTAATAGCACGTTGCGTATAGCGGTGACTGGCACCAATTGTCCCTTTGTAATTTCTCTTTCTTATCCAGAAAAATGAAATAGAGCCAGAGTGATTGTATGACATTAGTGTTGCTAATGAGATCCGGCGGGGTATCTATTTCAGAGCCGGCGACACAATGTGGGAAAGTTGCGCAAAATTTTTGGTCTAGCTTGTTTGGCGCCAACAACAACCGACGAGTTTGAAACAAACAGACGACGTTAGATAAGCAGGCGTTATCACAAACAGACGTGTCGGTCGTCAAAAAGGAATATAATCAAGAGTGGCGTTACTTCTTTTTTTTTTATAACCACAACACCGGAAATGATATGCAGACCGCGCAATTTATTTTAATTTATGCATCTTGATTGAATGGTGGTTTTATTTTTTCATCGACGTTTCGTTCGCGTGATTTGCGTTTAACGTTTGCGCGCGTTACATTTTTGTATTCCTACTTTTTGATAAGCTTTGAAAATAGAGACGAGGAAACGAAAAGGAACACGGCTGCAGAGAGACATAACCAGTAAGCCGGTCAGAAATAAAAATGGGAATAAATCAGGCGGAGATAATTCTATCCTCTTAAGAAAGGGAGACTAAAATATTTACATTATTCTGAATAAAAGGGAAAATCGTCTAGACGTGCGATGAGCGTTTTTCGAGGTCCGATATGCGGCGCGGGGGAAAAAACTTGAAAACGATGAGAGAAAAAAAAAGAAGGATTTTGTCGGGTCAGGTACGAGAATCCGGCCTTTAACTGCTTATCGTCGTCGATGAGATTGAATGAACGTGTTTTTTTTTTTGGTCGCTTCCTCTCTCAAAGTGTTTTTCAGTAAACAATATATTTAAAGCGGGGAAAATTTGACGCCAGGCGCGCAGCAGCGACGGCGTCTGCGATGTGCAGCGTGGGTAAAAAAAACAACGACGGCGCCGCGCTCGGAAAAAGGCTCATTAAAAGTAATGACATTAATTCGAGTGCGAGACAGGCGCTCGCAGATACGCAAGATAGCGTGCACTCTCTTATCGCCTGCCGAGATACCAATGCGACCGAATGCAAAAAACATGTCGGACCAAAGAAGTGGAAGGAGAAAAAAAAACGGCCCGGAATTATACTACAGCTGGCCGTTACGCTGATGTGGGCAGGCAACTCAGCGACAACCGCCACTTCCGTGTGCCAGCTGCCGGCAAACCGACCAGGATAGCCAAGGTCCCAAACGCCATGATGGATTGCGTACTTTTTTGTTTTTATTTTAGAAAACCTAAGATAATCAACTTGAAATATCTAAAAGTAAATCAACTGTACTTTTCTGTAACAAAAGGTTCAAAATTCAAATAAAAATGATTTGTTTGACGAAACCAAATGATAAAATGTTATTTTTAATTCAAACAAAAATTCAATTAAGAATGACCACGAGAGAGATTGTGCAAATTGAAATAAATCTCATGTAATTTTAGTCGCGCATGAGAAATGGCATCAGTTGCGATTCAGATAAACTTAATTGAACCGCATTAAATTTCGTCTCCGCAGCCTCCTAGGTGGATGTCACAATATTTCATCAATCTATTGCACAAGCCGGTGTCAAATTATCCAAAACACCTAATATTAAATTATTGCAAAATGAATAACGGCACGGTCCAAAAGTGACAAATATCGGCGTTGAATCGCAAAGCACGAGATTTTCTTGGAGTTGCGTAACACGTACGCCGCTAGGAACAAAATATCATATCCAAATCGAAAATGCAAACGCAAGATCCGTGCAAAACAAACAGTCGAACGGGCGGGTATAAATTTGGAAGCGTGGCGGTGTGCCCTTCCCCGCTGGTTGGCGCCTGACAAATGTACGCAAATATGTAGTTACCAACGTGGGTACTAATAGACGCGATTTTAGAGGAGTGTGCCTGTGTGTGTGCGTCGCAGCGAGTATGTGAACGTGCGTGTGCACACGGCAGCCGTCACGCTTGCATGCACGTCCGTGTAGCCCTCGACGCGCCAGGCGCCACTCTTATCCTGTTGTATGAGTGCATATAGTCTGCGTGGACACGCGCTATACGAATTTGTATGTAACCGTTACGTTCGGATGTCTGCGCGACGCAAGAATGAGGACGCATTTTCGAATTGCGGCGCCACATCATTATTTAGTAGATGAGAACAAGACTTCTTATTATCCTCGTTCATGATTCTTTGTCAATGTCCACTTTTGCTGCCCGACTTTTCCACGTCCGATCATTCATTTGCATACAAATTTGTGATCCAATCTCTAACTAACGTTAATTGAACAAAATTGTTCTTACGAAATATTTCGTTCCTTTCAACGCTGTATCTTGTTTTCATTAAAAATCCAATTTGTAAATAGCTTCATTATATTTTGCCTAAAAAAAGTGTTGACACTTTTTTTTTAGAATTTACTGCTCTTCTGACATTTACTTATCGCTGGAATCATCTTAAACGTGTTTCAAACATTTGAACAATTTAAACACAAAATGTAATTTTGCCGAATAAAAAAATATTTTTATTGACTGACAGTGATGTTGGTTTAGACATTTTGAATGGCCGAGAATAATATGAAGCTGAATGAAACACACATTATGTAAGGTTATTAATATACGGGATGGATGGTTTTTTTCTTTTTTGGGAATGTATTCGTGTCTGTTGATTTTGTGTCGACCAATTCGAAAATGCTAAATGAGCTGGAGATGCGAGGCGTGCAAGTAAAAACTTGCACGTTTTTGAATGAAGACTGTTGGAAAAATGTGCCTTGAACGGGCAAGTGCGTGTGATGTATCTCGATTCGCAAGAAACACGCGGTCGCCAAGTACATATCATGAATGTTCTGGAAGTGCATGAATGAATCCTTAGAAATTGGCCAATTGCCCTCGGCCTCTCCTCTACGGAGCACTCGCGACGTCAGTCGCGCCTCTCTGTTATGACATTATATAAATACCTACACGTCCGTTAAACTGAAAATTAAATTCGTCTTATCTTTTCGTCGCCTTTAATAATCTGTTGGAAATTATACCATGGATCCAATGATCATAACATTTCCGACGACGTTGTTATGTAAAAGTCTATGACTATTTCAAATAAATTTATTCGAGGTAAAATCCAATGTGCAAATATTTCTCTAACACAAAACTCACTTTTCAACAACAACAAAAAAATTTCAACAAAAGTAGGATAATAATTTAAAATTCAAAATTACACAAATCACAGTCTTGGATGAAGAACTATTTTTTGGTACAATTTAAAAGGTATACATTTTTTGTAATCGATTAAAATAATCAATTCTTCGTTGAGACTATTCCAATAAAATGTATTTCATTTGTAAATTACATAATCACTAGCCGCGAATAATTCATAAGTTATGCAAATTCAGTGAACGAATAAGAACAAGGGGGGGGGGGGGGAATTCCGGCTAATAGTAGGGCGAGGTGCCGGGATAATTAATTATGTTGTTGGTGAATTTCATAAATGCTTAATACCGCTTGGAAGTACGAAAATTGTGATGTTTTTTTTTTGATTTTGCTGATCGCTCATCGATACGTGGCGCCCGACTAGCTTTACATGTCGTGCGACCGTCGTCGTCAAACAATAACATCGTTTTCAGGTGTCGCGCGCATGAATCATAATACATACTCAATTGTCGGTTGACAGAAATAAAAAAAAACACATCAGTAGGCGCCACAAGAATTGCACAATTTGCAATGTGCGAAAATATCACACGCTAATCAATAAATTAATTGGTTCATATATTTTTCAGCACGTTAAATAATGTCTAACACTCAATCATTTGAATTGTTAATAATTCAATTTCTGCAACCATTATTTCACTCGTGATCAATTTGATTTGTGATAAAAAAAAATCTTTAATTCGACATAATTATTCCATTAATGATATAAAATGACTGAAAAACAAATAAGTTCAATAACATATTTTGTACATACAAATCTAAAAGACCTTGTGATTTTTTGTCGGACGATTGTTTTTGTTAAAAAATTGAGTTTGCAATTAACAGGAGCAAGTAAGCGAACACAATTGATTGTATTCTGAACGAAATTGCTGTGGAAATAAAAAGCGAACACTTTTTCGTAATGCACGGTCTATAAAAAAGAAGTATCCTCGGATAATTGCGATGAACTTGAACGTCGGCTCTTAAGTTCGATAAAGCGGCAGACGGAACGTTAACGAGTTTCTCTCGCGCACCTCCTGATTAAAGTCTAATTGGACATGGCGAAAGGTTTTATTATTTTTCTAGCGCGTATTATATTTTGATTTGAATCGCGAGCTCAAATATTGATGCGAAACGCGGGAATGTGTGCTGGCAATTGACGAAAACTTTGATAAGATAGAGACACCCCATGCACGGTGTCAGCGTGAAATTGATAAGCGTGAGATGAATCCGATAAGATCGCGTGCGCAATCTTCTCAGAAATGTGCGACGGTCGGTGAAAAGTTGCGAAAACAATAGGGCAGCGGGATTCATGTTAAAAACATCAGTCTGAGCTTTAATGAGTGCGAGTGAATTTGAAATCTCTGTTACACGACACTAAGACGGATGATCATCTCTTATCATCACTTGTTTTAAAAAGGAAAAAAAAAAAATAAAAAAGAATTTGCAAGAAAGAAAAAAGAAACTAAATTTACATCTTTAAAAGCACAAACATATTTTCTGCAAAACTGTAATACATTTTGATTCGATTTCAGTTTTTTAATTTTTTTTAATTAATTAAGAAGTCAATGATTCAACAAATGAATTCGAAAATAATTAAAAAATCAAATTTTTAAGTGAAGATAAAAAATTGATGTCTCAATCGATCGCTGAAACATATCAATTCATATCAATCATTGTTTTCTCAAGTCTTAATGGAATGCAAATCAAGTGTATACTTTGCTTGAAAATTAAAGACCATCGTCAAAATTGCTGCCAATTTTTGCATCTCAAAGAAAAATGTTCGGTTCGTCAATAAGCCAAAAAAATTGGCACATCGAATACCAACATTATACATACAACCGCCAATCGAGGAGTTCTCTCGTCGAATTTAAAAAAGAGATGGAAATAACGTGACCGAACTGCAAGTGTCTGGGCAAACATTGAGAAAATAAAAAAAACCTGAGGCGGACGTAATATGCTAACACGCCGGGAGACACGTTCGAGAAAATCGTCTCGACCGGCAGGCTATCGCACGGATTGAAATATCATACGCTGACGCGGGGCATTTTATTGTGTCAAACTGACTTTATGGGCGTTTTATGACCGACGTAAGTTGATGCCGTGCGGCAAAAATTTCATACCTCTCTCTTTCCGAAATATCTCAAAGTTTTTTTTTCTTCGACTAAAACCGTTATCTGAAAATGTTCAATAATAAAATTAAAAACGGTACAAACATTTTTGTGAAATGTTAAATTGTTAAAAATTATTATTTGATTTCTTTTTATTTGGTTAATGGTGCATATCCATAAATAATTATTTTTTCAGATCTGAGAGATGCATAAATTTTAAACCAAGTGATTTACAATTTTTTTGTTTCATCAAGAAGCTACACTGGTTCAATAGATCAAACCAGTATCGCCGAGCTGATCAATTTTGAGTCGACTCAAATATCTCATTAACCGCGATGCCTCATCTATTTGAAAGAGCCGTCGCGCAACAAGTTTGCTGCGTCTAGTCGCTTCCTCGGCGCATCCCGAAACAAGACCAAATCGATCCTCTAAAATCCTGCTCTGTCACCGATACGCGAACCCGTTCGTTCTCGAAATCTGCATTCCAATGGCGAACACCGCGCTTTTATCAATAACGAAACAAGTTATAAGCGCCGCGACCGGCTTTTCTCTCCGGTCGGCGCGATCGTGCAAAAAGAAGTAAAAACAAAATGACAGTCCGCGAAATCGCTTTATCAGTGAGAAACGACAAAAAAAAAGACGTTGAGATAAGCTCTGAAAGTGTCCCCGCGGTGATTACGTTTCCAATCCCAAAACAATTTTGCAGCAAAACAAATAGTTTTGAAATTGAAAAAAAAAGGATTAATTAAAAAAAGATAATTTAAACTTGTTGCTGATTTTTGAATGATTGATGTTATTTTGTTTTCGAAAAAAAACTTGTCAGGAGAAAAAAAAGAACCGATCCCCCGATGGTTTCCTGACAAGTTTTCTGTGAAATTTGTCCAATTTAATTTGATGAATGGCTGATGATGAGTTATTTTCGAGCAAAATTGTGTACCGGATTTTCGTTCAAATTTTTTCGATTGATTGTTTTTTGTCAAATCATAATGAGATGGGTTGTTGGAAATGTGATTTCAAAAAATGAATTTTACCGATCTCTTTGGCTGTTTTGGGCGGTTTTTCCTGATCGACAAGGACCTCGTAATCGCTGGAATCAAGGTCGAAGGACGCAGCCCAAGTTGCACCGGCGAGCACCGTCAGGACCGCGAGGACGATCAATCTTCGTGTTGTCATCATCACTTTTTCACGTTGCCGATCTGTCAAACTATGTCCAAGTTCACGCTCGTCAACTGCACATATTTATCCGAGCCGCTCAGCTACTTTGGTTCTTTGCTCTCAACTCTCGACCTTTGAAAACGCCGAGTCCTCTAACACTTTTTATATATCTCTCTCTCTCTCTCAAAAAAAAACTTTCCGTTTCAATTTGTCTTGCAACTCTTTTTGTCGACGAAAATTCGGGCTATTTTATTCCTCCGCTTATTTTGGTTTCAAAGTCTTCTCCTTGCGATTCGGTTCAATTTTTCAGTTCAAAATCCTGAAAAAGGTTCACCGAAACTTTTCAAACCCACGAAAATGAAAGTTGCATTTAAAAATTCACCGATCCCAATAATAGGCTTCCAAAATCGGTTACCGATTTTCAACCGATCTCTTTACCGATCGGCAAAATTGCATACCGAGTGGTAAACCAATTGATAGGTGTCTTTTCAATTAGTACTTCCAGAACCAACTGATGTGTAAATAATAAAGCAATATGTTTTCACTGAGATTGGTGTGGTCCAAGTTCGCGCGAGCATGCCCGCACGAAATGGGATGCGGCACGAGGCAAGTCCGGCGCGTCACTGGCTCGAGCTCTCACAGTCGCTGCCGTTTATCTAGGTATATAAACAGCGGCCGATCGTCGCTCTGAAGCGATTGGTTCGCTGAAAGGCACCAAGAATCGGCCCCACTTCATCTCAGACCGGTGGCGCCTGAGGCACAGACGCCACCGACACATGACTTTCTTCGGGGCGCTCGTCTTTGTGAGCGTGTGCGCGTGTGGCACGGCTCTCTTGGTCTCGACAGTCTGCTCATTTTTTGCCTCGTTACGACATTACGCGCGCACATGTCTGCGTCTGTGGGACTCGCCCGTGTGTGCGCCTCTGACCGCTCTCCAAAGCACACACGCGTGCCTCAGTTTGATCTCCGCCTCAGTTTTAATATTATAATTAGAAACGCGGAATTGCGAGAACCGATGGATACTCGAATGATAAAGAACGTCCCTGCAGAACAATTTTCCATCATTATGCATATACTGAGCTGCATCTTGTTTAAGATTAAAACTTCCAGGAGACCATGTTGAACATATATGTCACGTGTATGTTCGGTTTTACTTGGGTGGTTGTAGCAAAACAGTCAAAATATCATTTGTGAAATAAAAGTTAGTCGTAAACGTTTGAACTTTTTATGGCTCGGTTGTTTGGGTTTAATGAAGTAATAATAGTCCAAATAATCACCGCTTGGAATTTTTAGAATTATTTGATGTAATTTTTTATTCAGTTTATGTATCAAAAATGACAGTATATTTACAATCCGAGATATTCAAATTTAAATTGGCTGAAAAATGACTTTTAAATCTATTTACCTACGCAGAAGACTAATTTGTAAATTCAATCAGCTTAGATGCTCAATCGTGTTTATACTTTGCAAAATTACAGAGAATAATTGGAAGGTGAATTTTATTTCAAAATTTTTATGTAATTCATTTTTTTTTATTTAGTAATAGAACCACCTTAATCGTGTAGCGTTTAATGATTTTCCATAAATTCAATTAATCGAGCTAAAACTATTTATCCAAGAGTGCTGGCTGGAATTTAGATTTATATTCAATTAATTTTTGTTTTGAAATAAATTTTAAAGGAACTTTTTCTTAGCAATTGAGATTGAGTTATTAAAACTTGTCACGTTCAACTTTTTCCGTCATAAAAATGCGGTGACGAAATTTTTGCGTTTTTGACCGTACCGCAATTGTTTAACTTTCTCTCTCAAAGAGCGAATGTGGACATCTAGAAGTGTGCACTCTTAAGTTTCGTCCACTTGAATGCAATGAAAAATTTATTTAAGTTTTTTTTGTATGCAAAATTATAATTCGGTCAATTGGAATGTCAAGAGAATCTTTCTGTTTAGAACGCTTGAAAAATTAATAATTTTAAGTGTCACTCCAAGTTCTGCATTTTTTTTCTTATTTGAGGTTGATTGGATGAAGGACTATGTCTGTAAAATTTCAATCAACAGGCATGCTCTTGAGATTTGGTTTTAATTTTTCATTAGTCATACAAAATGTGAGCATTTGATTGGAAAAGAAATATTCCATTACTAAAAGTGCCTTTTGACTTTATTTTTCAGCTTACAAATTTTTTTCTTCCTTCATTTCTTCATAAAATGTAAAATTTCACGGTGAATTTATGCATTAATAATTTATACTTTAATGAATAAAAAAAATATTCCTACTGCATAATAATGTCATATATTTATAATTCATATATGAAACTATGTTAAAAAAAATTATTTTACATATTTATATTGTCTTTCAATTTTTTTATATTCAGTTTCATGAAAGAAAATGGAACAATTAAACTTAAATTTTCTATTGTATCTATCTCAGTCTGACACAAAAAAACATGTGATAAATGGTTGATTTCATGTTCCGATTCTGTTCCCTTTGTTCAAATTAATCCTACATGCAAAACGGTACTGTGAAAACAGCTTTAGATAAAGATAACAAATATGACCATCTCTTTTCTCAGGGAAGTACACGCCAGATATGAAACTTGGGCTCTGAAATGACCATAAAAAAACTACAACAATCAAAACTTGCAAGTACAATATTCATAGACTATTTAAAAAAAACTTTGTTCGCAAAAATTTATTTACAATTACATTGCTTTTATTTCTAATTACATACTAATTAAAAATATTATCTTCATTTTTAGTTCTCCAGTATTCTTCGGTCCTGGAAGTAAGAGACACATTGATGCTTCGCTTCTCCTTCTCTAAGGCCGTCTCCACAGTTCTTTCAAATGTTTGTGAATGCGGTACACTAACACATCAAAAAGCGCTTTTCATAATGAAGAAACACTTGCAGTAATGAAACAGTCATCGCAGAGACACTTGATATGCATTTGTCTGCGCTTGCAATCGCGATGAGTCTGTAGTTAAAACAAAATCTAGTAGTGCGAGCGCGCAGGCTGTATTATGCAAGAAATTTCGTACGTTTTGACGGAGAGTCATGAAATTGATTCGACAATTCACGTGCCAATCAATGCTACGCGGAGAATAAAGGTAAAAACAAAATATGTCATAGCGGTCCATACCGGGCTTCGGTAACTGAATATTCACGAAGAAAAATAATACTTTTGAAAAAAAGAGATTTGTTTCTTTTTTCAATTGACTAAACTGATGGAAATGATTTACGTTTGATAAAACAATTTAAAAAATACAAAATTTGACGCTTTGCTTCTGAACAGGCTTTTATGTCAATGAATAATTTTTTTTTTTAATATTTTCCAGACTTTTAATAACCATACAAATTTAGCAATAATTGTTAGTTAAAAATATGACAGTACATTTCATGAATGATTTCATTAAAAATAAAATTTCTTATTTATTTTATTATAACAAACAAGATTAAAGAAAAATTGAAATTGATAGATTCTTTGCTTTTGTCATTTTTTAAAATTTTTCTTATAAAACAACTAATAAAACAATTTAAAGATGATTAATTCTAATTACAAGTTTTTTACGTATTTAAAAGTATAATTTGATGATTGATTCATCATTTTAAATTAAAGCTCAAAAGGAAAGATTTTAATTAATTTGATAATAAACGTTAACCAATTTGGTGAAAAATGACTTTTTCAGAAAAGGTATAATAAAAATTGATCAAAAATAAAATTTACTTTCAGTATACATGTCTAACTACCTCAGAAAGTTACATCGCAGTTGGATCCACTAGTGGTAGCGTATACCTATTTTCAAGGGAACCATGTTCTTTCATACATCTGGTTCCCCTTTCGGTAAGCAAAATTACATCACTGTAACAAAATTTAGATCGTCTCATATAATTCAGAACCATCAACGTCAATTACATTACATAACAAAAAATATACTTAATCCAAGACACTAATTTGACTTAGACACAAATTGACTCTGAACAACTTAATTTTCTTACAGGAAGGAGCTGTCTCCCAAGTACAGATATCTCCGGACGAAAAGCTGATAGCCCTGGCAACCATCCGTGGAATGGTATGCCTGATGGCATTAAAACCAACAATTAAATTAATCGGAGTCTCAAGTGAACATGTGGGAGAGCAAATCGAGTGCATCTGCTGGAATGACAACAGTTCTGAGGTTTACATCGGTGATGCAAAAGGAAAAGTTTCCGTTATAGTTAATTCTATTTTCACCGTAAGTCGATGTCAATTATTATATTAAATCATTAAAAATTTTCAAACTACAACTAAGTATACAACTTTCCCAATGAAAAAAAAAAAAAAAAAAAAAAAAAACATTCAACCTTAACTTTCAGGTCAATGGAATGTTTCAAGCCCCGACCTGCGCGCTCATGCACCTGGACTCGCGCCTGGACTCGCGTGTGGTGCAGATGTCATACGAGTCTTCCTTTCTCCTAATTTCAACCCTGACACGCTGCTACCTCTGCAACACCGCTCTCGAACAATACAAACAAATAGGCAACCAGACCAGAGATGGCGAGTTCGGTGCCTGTTTTTTCAAACTCAATGACCAATCTCCTCTCATCAAACCCGAACTGGAGAAAATCCAAAAGATATCCAACAAGCTGCGAACATTTGACTTGATCTCAGAGACGGACAGTAGTCCCCTGGATGAGAACCTGGTGAAAATATTTTGCGCCCGGCCAGGTTCGAGACTTTGGGAGGTGAACACAAATGGGGTAGTCGCAAAGACGCACCAGTTCAAGGAAGCCCTGGCGGTCGCTCCACTTCCAATTTACAAGCTTCTTTGTCCGAAATCTCTTAAGATAGAGAAGTCCGACAAAGCCTGTCAAGCACAATCGGTACAGTTTTATAAGCTGCACGTACTCCAAAGGAAGTATCTGTTCACATACGCTCCGACGGGAGTTTACATCCTAGACCCTATCAATGCCCAGGTGGTGCTCTGGAGCGGGGAGATCAAAAATATTCACAGCCTCAGTGTCACAGATAACAAGGTCTATGTGATGACACGGTCGGGATACTTCAGGGTCCTCCAATTCACTCCAGTCAATGTCTTTATTCTAAAGCTCTACGAACAGAAATTGACCAAAGAGTGTCTACGAGCTGCGACGATTTTCAAACCGCATCTTCTGGGTTCTGACAGAACCTTTGAAGAGAACGACCTGGACCAGATGATCAGCGTCCTGAAGACCAGCCAAAATTCAAAGTCAAACAGAAGGATCTCAGGGATCGTGGTGGTGAATGCTGGAAATGCAGGTTCGGATGATCAGGACAGTCTTCCCTACTCGGACGAAATAGTTGTGCCCTTGAGAACTAAACCTGAAACCAACACTAATCGTCTGGAGACAAACGGTGTGGTCAAGGATAACAAGGACAAAAGAATCCTCTGCGAGGTACAGGAGAAGCTCAAGTTGGTCTACTCTCTGACGGAGGATCTCAAACTTGTCTCCGACGACGAGGAGATCGAGAAACGAGTCTGCCAGATCAGAAGTATTCTTAAGGCCACGCGGGACGAGTATGGAAACGAGCTGAGTGGCGGTCTGATGTTGGTGTTTCGCACAACCGAGCTCCACTGCAACAACACGTTTCTGGAGAGCATCCCAACGAATCTCATCGAACAGACCGACAGAACGAAACTTGTTGAGAATGTGAAGGAGACTTTCGTGGCGATGAACATTCTGAGGTCGGACAGCTGTGGCTGTGGATGGTACCTGCCTCCCACCGAAAGTTTCAGCGAGCCAAGGTTTTTGAACGTCGGACAAGTTCTACTCCGAAGGTACCGGGAAACCAACAACGAACTGGCCTGTTTGAATTTGTGCTCAAGTGTACCGTTTCTCTGGAGGGATTACATTTCGGACTGTGATAAGAGTATGTTCCAATCGGACGACTTTCTCAAGAAGGCACTTCAGACTAGAGACAAAATTGTCCTGGCAACGGTGATGAAGAACCTGGACCATCAAAGATGGTGGGTTGTTATCGAACTGGTAAAAAAACTGGAGGAGGGAAAGTGTTTGAATTGCGAGAAAATTGTAGCTGGAGGTAACGAAGATCTGATGAAATTAAGGTGGAGTGACATCGTGGAGGAGATCAACTGTGCCGATGGACCGGAAACTGCGCTCAAATTTATGTACCAAGTTAACGAACTTGTTCCGGATGTGAAATTTGATTTGAGGTAAAATAAGAATTTGATCATTTGAGATTTTTAAAATGAGCAGTTACTAAAATTCTGTGTTCGATTTGTAGAACAATGAGACAACTGATCTTTTCAAAAATTCTGAACCATCATGGAGTGTCACAAGGTGTTGATCTGAACAGTGCTAAAAGTCATGAAAGCCATTCTATCTGTTCGGCAAAGGTACAAAATGTTTGCACAATATTATTTTAATGAATTTAGGAGTGTGTTTAGTTTTTAATTGGAAATTTGATTTTTTAATTAGATACGAGACGAATTAATACCAATGATAAAAAAAGATACCAATGTGACGATCGACAAAAGTACTTTCGGATTTGGACCACACCACTGGGGGATGCGATACTCTTCAAAAGATTCAACTTGCCCATGTTGTACTCTGTCTCTCCAAACTCCTGTTCTCTTGGGTAACAACGGCATTGCTCTCTTTCCATGCGGACACGGATACCATGTGAACTGCATGATCCAGAAAAAAGTCACTAGGTGTACTCTTCACTCAAATTGAACTTACAATCCTCTAACATTAAAGCCTACATAAAATAAACATAAGTTTTTGACACCTTTTAAAGCATATTGAACCTGCTGTACAAATTAATTAAGTTCGACTGAGATGGTTTTTTTATAGTGCCAAAAATTTCAATTTAAAATAAGTAATGAAGTAACTCAACTTTTGGATAGTCAAATTAAGGTTGGCTAAATAATTGTAACTACGAATTGAGCCAAAACTTTGTATAGACTTCACTTTAAATTAAAAACAATCAAACTTGGTTGCGCACATGAAAATGCACATCACATTTTTAATCAGACTTTTGTAGACGTTTTTAAAAAACCATCTTACTGTTAAGTTTTATATTGTGATACTGTACATTTTACGATTATATTGAATTTTTCTAATTTTATAGAAATAATTGAAACATATATATGTATCTTCGAAGTCCAGGAGAAAATAATTGACCGCGTCTGAATAGTTGGTATTGTGTATTCCTATTTGATAGTTTTTGGTAGAATAGATTTCGTGATTTATAGATATGCATTTTTAACTTCATATTTGCCAAATTAAGATATCTCCTATCTCATTCCTTAGCCTGATTCATTTCACTAGATATTTATTGAACGAATATTGAATGTTTAGATACTACAACTTTTTATAGAATTTTTAAATTAATTTATAGAAATTGTTGATTTGAATAAAGTCTGATATAATGAGATATGTGTTTATTTCAGTACCACTTCCTCTGCAACTAAAGTAAAATTTTCAATATTGATTTGAAAAATTGATTACACAATTCTGTTTCTTTTTTAGGTGACATTGTTACGGTCCAAAAAAGACAACAATTTACAAATAATATTTTATCATTTTTTTATTAATCAAATAATGAGTTGCTGTACATTTTATATCATCTATAGAAGCTGCAATTGATTATGTACAAAAGTGATATATGTGCTATTGAAATTATTCTCTTACTTGATAACGATGCACGGTCACTTACCTTATTATTGAAGTTTATCACAAATATTTGAGGACTAAATAAGCATTCATCAAAGCTTAGTTGAGCTGTAGAAAACCTATTATTCATTGTTTCAAAAGCGGTTAAAAATTAAGAACATATAATCTCTGTTAAAAGTTGATATTACATCTTTCATTTATCGCATTATCAATATATTGTTACAAAATACATACTTGTTTTTCATTTTAAAAAACTACTTGTCTTTTGTATGTAGTGCAACAAATCAATATTTATAATCAGTCATAACTTTTAAAATTAATTTTATCTAGATTTTACTCTTTATCTAAAAATGCATGATCAATAGTTTTGTACAATGGTTGCAAAACTTAAACACTAAACATTGTGAATGTAATACATAATACATTAATATCTTGTTTACACATTTAAAAAAGTATCGCCCCGCAATTTTTTTGTATTACTAATCGATCTTAGACTGAAATAATGAACGTGTAAATTCATCTTTGCAACTTGTTATATGATTATTTTTTGAAATTGCTTTTCTTTTTAGCTATTTTGATATTCCAGTTTTACAACTTTTACTTGAATATAAAATGGCGTACACTGATTATTCATTTAATTTAAATGCAGAACATTTTTGCCAAGTATTAAATGATACCTTGGTGTCCTCGGCGTAGAAACATAAAAATTGATCTAACTGTTTCATTCAAAAATTCATTTTCAAAGGACATCATTAATGTTTACATCAAAATGATACAATATTTCATCTCCAGGCATGTAAATTTTTTACATACAAACACACTTACCGCATCATGTTCTGATTAACATCCTGAATTCATACAATTGTTATTATAAAATGGTTTCATAAATATTATCTAACTAAGCATCATGAAGATATTCAATAGTATATTTCATGAAAGAATTTAATTAAAATTAACTAAATAGCCAGCTATTTTAGCGAATGATTGAAAATTGAATCAGATTCAGATTGATTTGTTTGTTTTTTTTTAGTACAAAAGATTTTCTCGATTTTATAAAGAATGTAATTCAATTTTTGCGATCATTTGCAAGTTCATATAATGTTCATAATAATAAGGGAGGAAAAAAACTATTGCAAAATTTGATGTACAAAAAACGTCATCTGAGAGATTTTGGCAGACTTACACGACCAGTCTCAATGCAATATTTTTTTCGTTTTCTCCTGTGCATTGCTCGCTAAATTTACAGGCAAGCCAAATTTGGCAGTAAAAAATTCAAACTGCATTTGTAGTTCTAAATATCTTTAGAAGACAAATTAATCGCACATGATATTAATGAAAATGAAAACTGATTACAAGAACTTGATTTATCAAATACAAAATTAAATACAACGAAATAAATAATTGGATTTGTAAGAATACCTATGATTTTGTATAAACAAAAAACTTTCACACAGCTTAATAACAGTCTAAAGTTTGGTTTAAAAATACTAAAAAAGTAATTGTATGTATGAAATTCATAAAGATGAATAAAAAATTACTAGCAAATGGCGGCATTTAATGTAAAAATAGATCTCAACTGATATTATCAACGAAACTAAATTATTTGACTGATTTATTTTTCATTCATCTTTTCTACTTTGTAATAAAATCATTTGACAAGAAATACATACCAGTTTGAGCGATATTAACGAAATAAAGCGCTGTTATTACATCCTCGGTCATCGAAATGTACAACACATGAGGAATGAGCATGACTAATGGAAGTAGTCACTTCCAAATTCGACTTATTTTACTTACATAATTTGTACTCGTTAGGCTATTTGCTACATGTAATAGTAACTTCATTACCATGTATGTACCATCACATGTTAATATCAAAATGTCCAAACTTGACAAATTCATCAAACAAAAATGATAATTTTATGCAATTATTTTCATTGAAATGTAAAAACAAACATACATTCACGATTGAAACTACAGAAGTACAATAATTCAACCATTACAATTTCAATTACAGACTTTTTGTATGTAAAAGAATTCGAGTCTTTTAAGTTATAATATATAAGTATGTTAAAATGAATTTCAGTTTCATTGAAATTAAATTTAAAAAATGATTGAATTGGCACTTATTCGAGACATTTTCTGGATTCAACAATTGATCATTTCTTTATAAAAATCCACTTTCGCCTGTTTTTATATATACTTCTGATTAGCATGTATCAAGATTATTTATTGACAAACATGAGACAACAGAACGTGAGTAAATATTTTACAACACGTGATATAATTATATCATATATAAAAATGAATGTGCATATTCCAATGAAATAATAACTTTTTGAATTACTATAAACAAAATTAAATTTGTAATCTGGATTTTTACAATAATAATTATGTACTTTTTTTCGCTATCTATAGGTGGTTTTATGTTCGCAGGATATTAGCTTGAAAAAAAAAAATTTTTTAATAAATTGGCAAGAGTGATGAAAAATTTAAACTTTTTAGGATGTCTAACATCTTCATGCTTTTAACAATGTTACTCATGCGACGCAATGAATTTTCATAACTGAATAAAATTCAGTTATGTATTCAGTAATACAGTAATACAGTAATTCAGTAATACAAAAATTTTTATAGCAACTTGCAAAAACAAAAAACAAGATTATGAAATTTCAAATTCAATCGTTACACTTGTGGTTTTGCCAGACACCCTAAATTTATGGGACTGAAAAATGTTGCACTAATAAAAAGTTTCTTCCTGAATAGCACAGTTAATAATTTACTTGCATGCACATATGCTGCACCTGATTTATATATTTATATATTTTAAAAAACGCAATCTTTGAGAAGAATCTTTTTGCAAGTGCCGAAAAATATAACGAAAAAAAAATCTTTATACAAAGTAGAATGCAGAAGAAATTACAAAAGTTGAAAAAAAGTCTACAAAGAGTAAAAAAAAAAAACTACTCGAAAGCAAAATAGTTTGAAAAATTATACAGATAGCGGAACCAAATTTTTTTTTTCGTTACTAATCTGAGAGTCATCATAAAATCGTATACAACATTCCATGGTCTTCGGTTTGATTCGAGGCGTTACAAAATATACAATAAAGTTTCATCAAAATATGAAGAGGGAAAAAATGAAGAAAAACAGCACAAGCTCGAGACTGTGTTCTACAAATGCCAATTGACAGTAGTTTCGTATGCTACACGAAAAAAAACTTTCTTTAAAACCAAAGTAACTTTACGCTCGAAAATCATAACTTCGCTGACTCTCCTCCATCGGACATTAAAATTACAATAAGCAGTTACAATTGTTGTTTTTCTGAACACGAAAAAAGAGTCACAAAGATTAGAAGATAAAATAAAGAGGCCGTCCGGGTTAACGGATGCTAGGTATTAATTTGTACAATTCAGTGTTGGTTTTTCGTCGGCGGCTACATGGCTGTTGACAATGATGCCGTGCAGCCCCGTCCGATCATCTTTTATTTGATACTTTGAAATTCAAATCAAACCAAAGGTCGATTTCAAAACCTAAAAACTATGTGTTCTGTTACATTTACATATATATCATCGTATATAATTGAATAATACACCGTAAATATAATGAAGTAATTAGTGATCGGAGTCACAATTAAATCATCTATCGTGCTAAGACTAAAATTGATAGGGTTGTCGATAGGAGAGGGGTTATAGGGTCTGAGTAGAGGAGAAACAGAGGGAAATAGTAAATCGTATCGTCATAACATCTACTTGACACACCGTACAAATCTTCGATTCTTGTTTTAATAGTAGCTTGCTGTGTTGTCTACTTAATAATGGTCGCGATGTATCCTAATGCAGCGGCTGATTGCGATTTGAGTTGTCATATGTGGGCTGCTGCTTTAATGTCTGGAGCGGTGCGTTGAATCTGCGCGCTCATCTCGGCGGTCTCTCTCACGTTCACGTTCACGCTCGCGCTCTGGTTCCCGCTCTCGTTCTGCTGGTCGCCGACTCGTCTCCCGTTCACGCTCTCGGTCGCGATCACGCTCTCTGTAGTCATAATACCTACACAATACATACATAACGACTGACAATTATCCTTGCTATTTTACAATAAATAAATACAAGTTTTCAGTATTGCCTATACTACAATATTCTTAGACTAGACTATCACAGAATGGGCGCTGTTTTGTGAAGGATGCTCGAATTATTCATTATATGAAGACTTTTGAATGGAAATTTTAATAAATGAAATATTATTATCTCTCAATAAAAAATGTTTTCAAAGATTATTTATTATTGAGAAGAGTGTAATTATAAAAAAGGTACTAATTCAACTAGTAATTTGAGCAATTTGTTATTCAAATCCTTTGCTACTCTCTGATTCATAACAGTGTTTTTCATAAAGTCATGGACTGATGCAAAATTAAGTTTTTCTTGTCTGTAAATTTAAAATGTATTTTTTGTTTTTCTGCAATGTAACAGGGATGGCCTTAGAAGCAATAATTTGTCTAAAATTTTTGAATCATTTATTGTATTAACGCAACACACAAGAAATTATTGTACCACGAATTGCTTTCGATATTCATTCAATATAAAAGCAAAATACATCAGTTTAAATTGCAATTACACATATTTACAAGTCACAATTCATAATACATCCCAAATTATATAATGGATCTTACATTTATTGAGCATCAATTTACAATAAACAAATGTACAATCGACACAATTTTGAACAGACAATATTTTTTACAACTGCGTCTTGAAATATACGTTTTTTTAATACAATTTTAATCTTTTGATTATTTTGTCAAATCAGTGAAAATCAGAAATAAATTTGTTTTCATTGTGTAAGAAGTACAAAGGATTCATTAATTTGACAAAATGAGTATCTAAGTAGTTATTCACAAACGTTATGATAAATTTGCGGCATTTATAAAACGCTTTTTTGTTCTAAGAGCCAACCCTGTATTTTTTCTCTTCAGTCATCAAATGTTTTTATTTTATGTTTCAATTTCATTTTAAATTCAAAGTCATACATGTGAAAATATACATAATAAGCAATGTCCAAAAAGGTACAATCAAATTATAAAGGTCTTCTGGAATGTGTATCCTTAATTGTTACAATAAATTCAATTTTTCATCTAATTGCTTTCTAATTAACAATATTTCCACTAGTTTCTTTTTTATTTTCATTGGACAATGGCAATAGATTTTGTTATGTTTTCAAAGGATACAAAAATAAATCTTTTTTATAATTAAATTCAAAATACATTTGTTATATCAATAATCACTTTAAAGAAAAATAAAAAGCTAATAATTTTTATAAGCATAGTGTATTAATTGTAATGATAAAAATGTTCAACAATTTGACAAGTCGCTAAACATGTGAATTAAGCTCGCGTAATAGAAAACATAATCAGAAGTATAGGCGGTACGAAACTAATCGAAGAACTTAATTTTTTCAACTTTTCAGTCACCATAATTGCTATTCAATTCAAAGTCCAATAAGTATTAAACATTAATGTCACGGCAAACATTTCTTCAAAGTAGCTTCATTTTCTATAAAGTGGAATGAGAAGTTCACAAAAATGTCATTTCAAGCCCTTCGAAAGTCTACATCGCATAAATACAAAACAATCGCACGGTTTCGTTCATTATTTATAAAACAAATTGAAATCAATATTCATTGTGGCAAAGAGATAGAAAAAGAAAAAAAAAGTTTCATTATAACAGCACGACAGTAGAGGGTTCAACACGAATTTTAAAAATCTCGTTCAATATCTGTTAAAGTACTGATACTGTTTGCTATTAACCGCGTAGCAGAGTTTGGTTCAAGTTACATGCATTGCTGAAAAATGTATAAAGTTATGTTACCTAGACGTCTTAGAAGATGAGACGGGAGCCGTCTCTGGCGGTTCTTCCTTTACTCTTGGCCTGGATGACTGACGCGTTGTACTAATCAAAAAATTAACAATTCGTTATAATCAAACATTCGCGTTAAATTGCGAATCAATCTATAAGATGATTCTTCATTAGACATGTAATTAAAATTAACTTATAATTATCACTATAATCATTCAAAAATTGCCTATAAGTCAGTGAAACTTGCTCAATTGCAATTTTTACAAATTCAGATTTTTGTAATTAATTAAAAAGGAAAAGAAAGTTTATACTCATTCATTAAGCAAATTTTCTACTAACGAAGAAACAATTTTTTTGTTTGTATCAACAGTCGTAGATCACCGAGCATTAAATTTCATTTTTAATTCTCGGTTTGAAGTTTGCTTTGTTTTTAATATTATTGTACTATAAAATGAGAGATACATTGACACGCGTAAAAATATATGCTATCAGTTCATGCGTGTATACATCTGTAAAAACAAGTCTTACTTGTATGGAAAAATGACACTTGGTCATTTTGATTATACGTCAACTTAACTTATTATATCGCAGATTTAACTGTGACGTGAGAACGATTTTTCAAAGGTGATGTTTTTGTTATTATTTTATACACTTTTTCACGTGATAGTTTTTAGTGTAACTGAATTTTTGTTATTTTACAAAGATACATTGTGCTTTAAAATACCCTCAAATGCATTTACTCAACAGGACAACAAGTTTACAGGCAAAAATCAAGAAATAATAAAACATATAATCTAAAGAAAATGAAAAAAGTAGTAGAAAATTAGATACAATTTTTTAGCAAAAATGTAATGAAAAAAAAAAAAAAAAAAAAAATAAACAAAACAAAATTAAAAGCCCAAAACTTTTTGTCAATTTGAAAGTATTAGCAAGCAAATAATGTTGCATTTTGATGAAAAAACGAGTTCTATGTTTAATAAACAGAATTTATGCTTTTGAAATACGTTTTATTCTCCTTCAACTCGAAATGTAATTTCGATACACACGTTCACCGGGGAGTACGTACTGTTCGATCAGATTGCGAGCCGAAATAAATTCAAATTTAGGTTCATTTACAATCGAAACGAGTGCAAAGGTATAAAAAACATTGTGTTAATTACAAAAATTGTACAATGCGAGATCGGGTCTTTGTCTAAAATCGTAAACGTTGCGCGAGAAACTATAAACAGGTTTATGTACAATTGTTTCATATAAAAAATAGTTTACTGCGAGCAAATTACAAGTAAACAATTATACATGACATCATGCGCCTGTCACTCGTAAGTTCATTTTGAAGAGCTTGTACGGAGCCGATTGTATGCTGTCGTGCATAACTTTTTACTCAGTGTTATTAATCAACGGAAAACACGGGAATGATTGACATTCAACTTAATACAAAAATGTTATACAATTGGTGTCAGGTTTGTTTAGTTAATATTTACAGGAATAACTTATTTCTGAGTTCATAAACAACGTTTCTCATTTTCTTTGGCAGGGGAAGTTATAAAACTATGACGGACTCGTTGTTTGTGAATTCAAATATCTGGTTGAGCAAAGTTGTTTGAATCAGTTCGAAAATTGAAGATCACAGTGAGATTCTACATAATTGAGTTTCGCGTCAGGAATGAACCGAGAAACAAAAAGCGAAGTATTTTGATGGTAGTTTAGCAACTTTGTTAAACAATTTTCCAGTGAATGAATGAGTTAAGAATAAAATATAAATCAAGATATATAAAAGTATGTTTCATTGCACAATTTTCTCAAGTCAAGTTTAAGTTTTTTGTATTATAGTACAATTGTTTATATTATATATAATTTTGTGCATGATTTTTTTGTTCATTTTATTCTATTATGACAATCATTGACAGAAATGTTTTATTTATCGCAAGGAAAGACTTTTACACATTCATTTTGAAAAAATGTTATTAAATTAAAAATGGAAATTTCTGTTGATTCAATTCACATTTTTTATATGTCATTGATCCGAATCCCTTTTTATTACACTTGTGCATCGTCGTAGAATTTGATTGACATTAAGATCTTTTTGATTTACATGTACATTTATAAAAATGTATAAGAATATATCATTTTTAATCTCATGTCAATCTTTTGTGGGACTTTGTAAGTTTACTTTTCTTTTACTTCAATGTTTAAGCATTAAAAAATGTTACTTAAACACATGTACATATACAATTGAAAAAAATCATTTGTCTTTTTGTACTTTGTTTCATACTTTTCGTAAACTTAATGAATTTTTATTGACGATTTCTATTTTGAAAATCGGGTTATAAATAAGAACGTGTTACATGTCTTTTATATCAATTTTGATCATTTTTTATATAAAATCCCTCGAATTTTATCATTCCAGTAAACATCAGTCTGCACAAACTTCATTTTGAAAATGAAAACTATGTTTATGCTTGTGATTTGTATTATCTTTTCTCATCTGACGAAACATAGTACTAACAGTTTTAACGTGAAATCATTTTTGTTTCTATAAAATAACTCTATATTCATAGAAAAAAACCCTGTTTCATCCATTTCCTCAAAACAACATTAAACAATATTTAAAGTCATCAAAAATTAAAATCAATGTAACCAATCAACATAACATCGTTTAAAAAAACAACCTCAACCATCTGTCAGCTGAACTTTCGTTTTCATCTCTCATCGCATAACGACAAAAGATGAACCGAAAATCATGCATAAATAAAAATATTTACAGGATATCATGTGCATTATCACGCAGCTTAATAACTATAATAAATTGACAAGACTCGCGGTCCCCACATCCGGACAATATCGTGACACAAACTATAATTATAAAAATCATCACAGCGTTGTCGCTCGTTCGCTTGCCCACGAAACCGAGGCTTCAACAAATTCGGGTCATTGTCTTAGCTCTCGTTTATTATCTAAACTCTTAATTAATAACTCGTCATTAATTTAATTCATTAAATTCTTGTCTTTGTTTATAACAGGATGGAAATTGGAGTGCAACAAGTGTTGCCTTACCTCTCTTCTCGGCTTCTTTCTCTATACTCGCGGTCTCTCTCGCGTTCTCGATCCCTGTCCCGGCTGCGTGACCGTTCCCTAGGGTAGGGCTCGTTGTAGTAACGCTCTCTGTCGCGTTCACGATCTCGGTCCCTCTCACGCTCGCGGTCTCTGTCACGTTCTCTGTCTCTGTCCCGGCTGCGTTCTCTGTACTCCCTGTCTCGGCTTCTTGATCGCTCACGACGACGTCTGTGACTGCGGTCTCTGTCGCGTGATCTTGATCGTTCTAAAATAAAAAAATTCATCATTCAGTTATTTTACATCTCAGTAACATCTCATTTCAATCTACACAATTACACACAAGTACCTCTTCTAGCAGAGCCGTAGCTCTTGGTTTCAACACCTCTCAAAGTGTCTTGCAGCGAGCTGATCAAAATTTTACATCTATCGTCAGCGGCGACTTTAGATTGTTTGATTAACGAAATGGCAGTGACCAGAGTTTCAATGGCGCTGGCGTATTCCCCAGCGGCTGCGTCAGACACGGCTCTAGCAATGGCGGACGAGGATACTGTTCTATTCCTGCCCATGATCTCTTCAAACTCCTGTTCAGTTAGAGGCGGAGGACCTTCTTGGCGGTGGTCTGGACCAGGCGCTCCATATGGTGGCTGTGTATCAATGAATTGACATAAAATTAGTTACTCTTGGGAATTGAAATTAAGCAACACTTTTTATCTTGCACCGACCGAGGAAAATATTTTTCAATTACCTGAGCAGCTGGTGGACCGTACGGATGAGGAGGAACATGTGGTGGACCATGCGGTTGACCGTGCGGTGGACCATGCGGTGGACCGTGAGGTGGACCATGAGCTGGACCGTGAGGTGGGCCGTGCGGTGGTCCAGGAGGAGGACCACCGGGATGTTGTCCTGGATGTTGATGCGGCGGACCTTGAGGAAAGAATGCTGGGTTCACGTGAGGCGCTGGTCCTCCAGGCGGTCCTTGAGGCGGTCCCTGCGGTGGTCCACCGTGTCCCGGTGGAGGACCTCCTGGTCCTGGCAGCATACCTGTACACAAAAAACAATTACAATTTGTACAAACACAAGACGAAATTGTCACACGTCAAGTCATGCTTAAACAGCCAAACTACTAGGTCAATTTTTTTCATCTCTAACTACATAAGATCGGCACTTTATTTTGGTCCACATGAAGTGCTATCGGACAACAATGTTCGGAAGCAGCTTAAAGTTACATTATTCTCAAACACCTCGACTTCTCAGCTTGTTAGTAATTCATCAAATTTGTTTATTCTCGAAAACTTGATTACATCTTATTACACAATTTATTTGTATTGTATTTCACCTTGGAAGAAGAGGTCAAATAGCTAAATCGAGGTGCAACGAATACTCTTTTTTTTTTCTACACAATGAAAGCAGACTGTTTTTTTAAATACTGCTTGTTTCTGTGCTTGGTACTGTGGAATGATCAAAAACAACAGGTCAACATGTTCTACTTGCAAAACAAGGAAACGAGACGTGCATTGTTGTAATCGAAAAAAAAAACATATGATGATGATTGAGTGCTCACCACCCATTGAACCTGGGGGAGGTCCTCTTTGTGGCGGACCTTGACCAGGCTGTGGACCTTGTATGTGTTGATGCTGGGGGAACCCTGGTGGTCCCTGAGGTCCATGGTGCATCCCTATATGTACACCCAACGTGTATTGCATTGTTCCAATTTGAAAAAAACTTACTCCAAAGTAATTTACCAATTTACGTAACCTCTACAGGGGTTTTGAATAAACACCATATGCACCAGATACTTATGGATTTGTTACGAAAACCAAAAGTAACTTTTTCGAAATCGCTTCTTCTAATTAGATCAAGTTCAGATATTGTCCACCATTTTTTATTCAGCATGCATAAGCCAATGTTTGAACTTGAACGTTCCAAAAGAAATATTGCAAAATAAAAATATGACAGGCATCGTGAACTGACGGGGAAAAATAAAACAAAAAGAGTAAAAGAAAAAAAACGTTTTTGAAAAGTCGAGGTGTAACTCAGTTTGTCTGATCAAACAAAATGGAAACAAATAAGAATTTGTGAGGACATTGTGTGCACTGTGGCCATTTTGAACAAGAAGAAAGATTTGTGTTAATGTAGTTGGAAATAAAAAGAAACAAAAGATTAAAGACGAAACTGTGTAAAAGTGAAAGTTGTTTACCAGGTGGCCTATTCCATTCCGGCCCTCGCGGAGGCGCACCTCGAGGGTCACCAGGCGGACCACCAGGATGACCTGGTGGGCCGCGCGGTGGACCTTGTCCTGGGGGTCCAGGCGGACCACCATGAAACTGAAAAGCACAATTCACCAACATTAGAAAACATCACAAAACACAAATTAATGTTCGACAAATCTCAATGTTTTATGCTTCGATAATACGAACCATTCCTGGAGGTCGATGTTGTCCAGGACCTGGTGGACCTTGAGGTGGAGGACCTCCTGGCCCGCCGGGACCACCTCGCGGAGGAGGACCTGGCGGACCATTAGGTCTTGGTCCATTCCAAGGTCCCTGTTGGTATCCAGGCGGTGGTGGTCCCTGATTCGGATGCCCCGACATATTGTGGTGCGAGCCTGGACCCATGGCTGGTCCCATTGGGGGACCATGCATGCGTGGCGGACCCTGCTGTCCCGGACCTCCTGGCCCAGGAGGGCCGCCCATTCCCGGTGGACCGGGCGGTCCTCCTGGACCCATGCCTTGACCAGGTCGCGCACCTTGCGGCGGACCCATCATCATCCGCCCGCCATGATTCTGCGGGGAATGCTGTGAGTGCGGAGGATGATGTGGGTGCTGCTGATGCGGAGGTGGCAATGGCTGCTGATGTGGAGGAGCATTGTGAGAACGTTGGTTCTGACCTGACTGTGGCAATGGCGCTGGTCTTGTTTTACATTGCGATTCAAACTGAAAATATCATTTTATTATAATTTGATCAACATATTTTGTTATTCTAAAAAGATGTAATTTTGTCTTGTTTGTAATCTCTGGTCCTTTTCTGAACAAACACTTACTTGATTCAAAGCCTGCTTCGTTGGGAACGTAACAATGGGGTTCTGCTTATGGAGTTCCTTCTTTGGCAACCGATCCATGCACACCCGGGTGCTTTGTTCCGAACCCAATGATATGACGCAAAAACCTTTGGATTGGCCATTAGCACGGTTTTCAAAAAATTTCACTTCAATAAAATCTGGCACTCCGACGCTTTGCACAGCATCGGCGATGTCTTGGTCGCTTGTCCACTAAAAGAATTGAAACTTCTAGTTAGCATGATTTTCTAAAACAGTTGCAAGTTTTTTTAATTGTTGGGTTTACTTAAATTTGATGTCACCTACCCAAGTCAAGTTTCCAATGTACAACTGGTGCCTCCTTCCAGTTTGGTTAGGCTGGATGTTATTACCAAGCTGGTGATAGGGCGCATTGCCGTTGGTTTCCTCGTTGGGAGACCCGGGCTCGCCATCAGTGACGTTACTGTTGTTACCCGTAACACCACCGTTGCCGCCAGGAGGCGCTGCTATCACGTCATCATACAAATCTACACCATCTGCCGCAAACTCATCCTGAGTCATAAGAATAAGAATACATAAAAAAAGTATAATGTTCACAACAGATTGTCCATTTTTGCTAATTACAAAACTATAACAGAGAATTATAACCAGATTTCATAATGAAAATAACATTTTTACACAATGAGCACAAATAAATTTTTATAAAAATTTTTCTAATAATAGTTTTGTAAGAAAAAAATTTATTTGAAAATTCTTCAAATATAAAAGTAAAAAAAAAAGAATCTGAAAAATGTAACATTTTTATTTCAGTGTAATGATTGTCACCTGGTTGTCAAAAAAATTAACCTCGACTGACGCTTATTGTTATAACAAAATTTGTATCGAACATAGATTCAAGTCGATATCAATCAGGAAATAACAAATTCATGAAAACAAGTACTGAAATAAACAAGAATGTATAAATATGAATTAAAATCGACTAAATTGTCTTGGTGACTTTTTTGAGAACAAAACATAGAAGTGAAAATGAGATAAAGAAATCCAATAATCAACAACATCATTCTCAACAAAACGTTCCACGTGTTTTTCTCAGGTCAATTATTTTATTAGACACAACCAAACCAAAATACCACAATCTAACTCACACAACTTTAAAGAAAAAAAAAAAGCGTAATGAATACGAGGGAAAACAAAACTTTTGATTATCCAAACATGTTCCTTTTTTAGTTACACAATTTCGAGACATCATCCGACATTTTTGTCGCTGCCAAGCAACTTTTTCTGTGAAAGAGACTTCACTGGCTGGAGAAAAAAAACGAAGGTTCTGGCAGTTGGACGCCAATCGGTTATCAAGCAAGTCGACCACGACGCCACGGTGCGCCCACTTTTTTTTATCTCGTCGTTAAAAACGGCGATACCAAAAAACAATGTCTAACCTTGGGCGTCGCAGTGGTTTGTCTAAGTCAATTCAGATCGAATCGTTGTAAATGTTTACCTGCGCAAAATCCTGTTCGAGATCGTCGGCGTAGAGATCGATGTCGCCGTCCGCCATTTTCGTCAGACTGACGCTAAAATGCGCGAACGCGCCAAACGAGACCCCCCGAGACTGATGAAGCCGGCTGCGCCGTCCACGTAGCGAGGGCGCGAGAGTACGTCGGTTTTACCGATAAACCACTCACAACTTGCTCAACGACTCGAGCATCCCTGGACGCACAGCTCCTTCTGATGTCCTTCTGGGTACAGAGCAAACCAAGCGTGGAACAACTTTTTTCTGCCCACACGCCGCGCGGGTTTACGTGACTTTTCGGACAACCACCGATGAAATTGTTCAATTGGCTGAGACGTACCGACTGCTGTCCTTGTTTTGCCAACGCACCATTGTTGTGGTGTCGTCTTTGTTGTGCTCACGTGATTGTACCCGAACCTAGGGAGTTTTTAGTGAGAAAAGATGGCGTTGCTTGTGGTTTCTTCTGCGTTGTAGATGGCGGTAGTTGACCCCCCCTAAACTGGGGATTTTTTTATTCGAACCAAACAAATATTTTGAACGAAAGCGGGAAACAAATTGGATTGTTATTTGTATTGTAAACAAAAAGTATCTTTGAACAATTTTAATACCGCGTGATACTTTATGCAAGGCGAGGAAAAAGAAAACTGGCGGAAAATTTTTCATTGATTACATATTGAGTATTATTATTTATGTACAAAATTTTACATGGCAGTACAGCTGCATCAGAAAGCCTTGAACAATTTTATTCGGTAGAAGTGATTTAATTGGACACAATTCGGTGAAATTGATGCTTCAGAATGTTAATTGACAATTTTTCGGTGAATTGAATGATGTGCGTTTATTTGAAAAGAAATAAAAATAAGGAAAGAAACTGATTAGAAAATCTTATCGCATTACACTTACAGAGTATTCAAGGCAGAGAGTTACATGTTAAATTTGACTAAAAAAAAACGCTACTCTTGCACACGACTGTGGGGATAATTTAAATTACATTAATACGGCTTACAGGAGAGGCATTACGTATGGCTTATCAAAACTGATATCAAATGGTTTGTTCTTTTCATTATCGTAAATACCCATTTTGAATACATTCATCGTCATCGCGAAAACTAAGCTAGGACCATTAACATATCAATTAATCGCGAAACTAAACTTACGGTATAATTACAATACACACTCGACTATATAAATTATTGATAGTTCACATATATACAAGTCATAGATTATTATTGCTCGATCCTCAATACATAATGTTTGGTTTTAATTGGCTTGATTCAACTTAGATTTCCTACTTCGTTTGTTCATTTTCTTGTTCTCTCTTAATGTTTTGTTTTCGTCTTTAAAAAAACGTGCTTATGATTGTTATACAACTTATGTACATATATTTTTCAGTTCGTCGAGGAACATGCTTGCGTATTGAGGACACGCACATACGAAATATTAGCGCATTAATGTCTTTGGCGGTGGACTACACTTCGCTATCCATGTCGTCCCTCAGGGTCCGTAATTTGTTTCTTCGCTTCGACTTATGGGTCGCTGACAACAGCTGCGAGTGCGCCGGCTTCTTCATCCGCTTGGGCTTTGGCGTGATCTCACAACTGCAACCGCTCCGCACTCTGATATAATCTAACGTCCACGAGGAATGGCCCATACCGTCTCCAGCGAAGGCTGGAAAATGATTCTGTCTGTGGTGATAATGCCTCCTTCTTCTTCTCCCTTCTCCACCCTAAAATATAACATTTTCCAAATATTAATTCTCCAGTTCTTAAAAGTATTTGAGTCAACAATGCACAAAAATATCCTAAGTTTAAATTTTATTTCTTAGATTGTTTAAACAGCTCAAACTAGTTAATTATAATTCATTGTATCTTGTTTGTTATTTCATCGAATTACCTCGTTCATAGGGTTTTGTACAATGGCATAGGTATAGGAATACTTCTGCACGCATCTGGACTGCTCGCTGAGCTTCCGGTCGATAAACCTGCAGGGTTTGTCGAGGATGTCAGGTCTACACGAATACTCGTAGAATCTTTGGGCATTTTCTCCGTCCCGATAGAGCTCGACGTACATCTCTTGTCGATTACGTCCACCGAGAGGCTCGATCATCTCCTCTACTGTCGGGCAGCAGTCAACGGCGTTGCCCTCGTCGCCTCCTTCCTGGCGTATTATCGTCTGCATCTCGCGATACGTCAGGCGTTTTATCGCCGTCTCTTCAAGTGGTGCCACCCTAAAATGTCATTCATTATTAATTACCGATCAATTCTTATTTCTTAATTAAACAAAGTATGCGCCAAAAATGTTGTTTTGTTTCTTTCAATTGATTCACTCATTGTTAATATGCTTGATGAATTTGTTCTTGAATTAAACATTGTATTTCATTCATTGGTTTTTCTAAAATATTTTCAATATTTTTTAGAATCGTTTCGCTTCATTGATCTTTGAGTTCTGGACTACACTCCGTTTATCCACACTTTCTCATTTAAACATTCCACATTGTTTGCAAACATTTCCATAAAGTTTGCGCAAAAGCAATCGAGTATATAAAAAGTAACTTGAAGAGCGACTCGATGGCATTTGCTCTTTGATGAGAAAAGAGAAGAGAAAAAAAAATTAAAAACACTTTTCTTGATGTTTGGTTTAAAGTAATTAGGTCCACGCGTGACAAGATGCGTTAACAATGTTGACTTACCAATGAGAGGCGCGTCCTTCAAAATGGTGCTCTCTGGGACTGTGAAAAGAAGAGTTTAGCGTCAGGTTATTGGCGGCAATCAGCTTCGGGTACAGGACAACGGTCAGCCAAACCACCTGCAATGACATTCATAAAATTATTATTCATTATTTTGGCGGACACGAGTACACTCATTTCTTTTTCCCATCGACCCATTCCAAGGAGAACAAATGCACAGACTTGATGGATTGTTACGCTCCTTTCGACAAGTGGATTTCCAATTAAAAAGCGAACGAGGAAACAAAGAAATCACGAGTGCAAATATTTACAAATCAAAGAACGTTTCAACTCCTCGAATGCTTTCTGAAAGCCTTTTCTTGTAAATTATCTACATTTCTAATTTCTTTTTTTCAACCGATACAATATATTATACAAAACTGTCATCTATGTCTTATGTTAATTCGTATAAAATGTTAAACGATCAGACAAAATATAATCTCTAAACTGAAATTGTGCATTTGCTGGTCTTAACGGTGAAAGTTCGTCTGGAAAAACCGTTTTTGGATTCTCAGTCAATATGTGTTTCCTCACATGTTTCTCTGACAATGAGATTAACATTATACTCGATGTCACGTAGAGGATTAACATTTCAGTCAAGTCTTGTTTTCCAGTCAGATAAATTAAAGTTGTGACAAAAAAACTTTCAAATAAATCAGATCGTCTGAAGGAGAAATCAAAGATTCAACTCAATTGTCTGAAGTTTCTATTTTCAAATTGTTTTTCATTCAAACAATGTCTAACTGTTTTTTAAAAACCGTCACAATAATCTCGTAAGGGAAAAATTGTAAGATTTTAATTAATTTCTTGGTGGATAAGTATTAACAAACATTCATCATAATTTCACTTGAAGAAAGAAATCTAAAAAAGCTTTTTCAGGCAGGTTATCGTGACATCTTTGGCGAAACGCCTCAATGAATCATCGTCCTCGGTTTGCAACGTCAATGCAAAACTAATTGCATGCACCTAATTAATTATGTTGCGATGGAATAACATTGCGCGGCTGTAAATCATTCAGAGCCTTGTTCAGTTCTAAAGAGGTGTCACAACAAAAGTACTCAACAATTATAATGACACAATTGGCTGCGCTGGGTCACGCATTTGGCACTCTGTCACACTGATGCTGATATACGGCGCCAATCTAAAAATACAAACCCCCGCATTTTGAACCAAAAAAAAAAAAAAAAAAAAAAATATGTCGCCACATTTCCATTAATAAATAATCAATTGCTTTTATAGACATACATGAATTTTCATGCTTGACATGGATACCTCACATCTCTGAGATATTTATAGACAGTTCATAGTTCAGCTTTTTTTTCCTCAACCTTATCCTTTATAATTCATAGTTAATTGAGTTAAACATCCTTACTAAAAATCTTAAGAATTTCGAAGATGAATGAAAAAAAAAATATAAATAAAATTTTCATCAAATTATCGATAATGAAATGAAAGATGTAATTATTGATTGTTGTTTTATGACACAGGATATTTAAATAAACGCGTGAATTTTATGTCATACATGGCCATAAACGTCTCCTCTTTTAGTTTCAAAGTATAACTTTAATTTATGCGACATGCTGGTCTTTTGCGGCAATTTTATAATTACATTGCAACCGCAAGTTTGATGTTAGCATGCCGATTTTTATAATAATCGCTGATTCAGTTTATGGCATTCGTATGAGAAATGTTGCATCCTGGGAATTTCCTTCGGAATTTTCGATACGAACTTCTGTCGGTTAATCCATAATGAAATATTGACGAGCGAAAAATAAAAAGATATAAAAAAAGACAGCCTCACAGCGTCCTACTTTGCTTTGCGTGTCGATTGAAATCGGTAAATAATGAAATTTGTAATGATTATAATCGCAGCTACGCCGCGCAACGACTTGATTTGTATATTTGATAAATCGGCGACGTTTATACAATTTTTCTCGTGTAAGCTCGAAACGTTTATATCCTGAAGGATACTATCGGCGGAGCAGGTTTCTTATCGACCCTAATAAAGCTGTTGTACAAAGTTAAATACAATCTAAATGCACGATCGAACCCGATGAAATTAAGTAATAATCAAACAAATGTACACCGGACGAAACCGGAATTGATCAATTTGTATTAAAGAAACCCGCGTTTCTACATTTTACAATTTGATACCTATAATTTATTCATAATATTCAAAACAAAAAAAAACCTATGAACATCTTCTTGAAACCTCTGGATTTTTTTTCTATTTTACCTTTTTTAATTATTCAAGTGATAATTTCTCTTATTTTATTATAGTTTGATTAATTTTAATTTGTAGTTTCTTATTTTTCATTCAACATTGCAAACAAATTTCGACAAAAGATCAATGTGGGTCTACTGTTCGATGCATTTAATCATGATCTTGAAATGATTTATAGGTATAACTCTGAGCGTGCAACGGAGCATTAAACTGGTATCAGATAGGAGTGCTTAGGATATATTGAATTTGCTATCGGAGGCCGTTCGCATATACCCAATACCCACTTGCGAATTGTGATTGGTTGGTCAGCTTTTTTTCCCACCTTTCGTATCGTACGCCTATTGGTCCCGCACTTGGCAATATTTTATACGCTGATGTCCTCGAACCGTTAAGTATGTTGCGTCATTTAAATATCAAGCACAAGCGCACACTACACAAAATAATCATGGAAAATGTTTTAGAAAAAAAAAAAAAAAACATTTTTGCAGTCACTTTTTGAACATTTCAAAGTATACTTCATCTATGAATTTGAACATCAATTTTTTGAACATTTTTTTATGTGCAATCAATATTATATTTTATTTTCATTGAGAGTAAAATAATAAAAATTTCTAGAAAATTGTGCAAAAAAAAGAAGAAAACAATTTTTAAAATGAGATCTCATAAAGCTTGTAAAAGATTGATTATATTTTTGTTTCTGAAGCCGTGAATGTTAATTATAGTTTTAATTATCGTCGGACCCACTATCTTGATTCCCACTCGAAAATTTATTTCGACTAAATAAAGCGAGTTTAATGTCCAAAGCCAATGTATAACTTACGTGAATAATCCATTTCCGACAAACATAACCATGTTTGTAAGAAGCCCATTACTTGGAATTAGTGAAGCATAGTTTGTACAAACGAGTCAAACAGCATGGGAGAAAAAAGATGGGGAAGAAAAAAAAACATTAATCGAAGCGACTAATTCGTTTTGCGAGATTAACGAGTTGCTCTTGTGAAAGTCGTCAAAATCCAACCGCTATATCACGCCACTTTTGAGATTACAAAAACCAACATTTGATTTGGAACATTTCAACGAGATAGCCTTCGACACTACAATGTTGGAGTTTGCGAAAAAATTGTCTCAAAATAGAATGATTAAACAAAAATCACTTATTTAAAACTCTCGAAAAAATGTAAAGATATTTGTTCGAAGGTGAAAAAATTTTGGTTCAAAATTTCTGGTTGACCGAGTACAAAGTCTATTTTTCATTCGAAAAATATAGCCATGCGACAGGGAAGATTTATCGGTTAAGAATTACGACAAATATAAAAGTGGAGTGCACATTTGTGGAGTGCACTTGTAAATTCCGTACCGATGCGAAGGCATTATGCGTTTCGAATAATTTAACGCTATGGGCAAAAATGCAGCCACAATTTGATTATAAATCAGAGTCGGCGAGGGAGTTGCCACCCTTTCAGTTCAAAAACATTTTTAAATTGTTTTAAATTACAGACCCGTAACAACATAAGCTGCACGATTCAACGCCGTTCCTTCAAAATAATCGACTCTTGTTTCACTTGCTCCAAGTCAGAAGTTCCGCGAGAAATGAATTGTGTGAAACACACGTCCAATTACGGAAAATCGTTTTCAACCTTCGTATTCTTATACTCGAACTCTTCCCTTTAAAATTTTTTATCATCATTTTTATATAAAAAAAGAAAAATTAGTTTTTCAGATGAAAATTTTTTTCATAAGATTGATAACAGAGATAGAGAGAGAAAGCACAAGAGTGTAAAATTTTTTGTCCCTCCGCAATTTCACAACTGTCGACAAATTGTCTTCATGCAGTGCAAATTGAATGCACTTCATTGCAATTACAAGAAGAGGAGTCGTCGTTATAATGCCCAGTATCTGATTTACACGATAAAACAGTTGACGTAAATTGTCGGCGTCACTTCAATTAAACATTTCTCATACACACAGCAGGAAGTTGTCCCATTATTGTGCTTGTTTATCAGCGAGTTATTCGTGTACGCTGATGTTTCACATCCCGGTGCAGGTGATTCAGTCACAAGTCTATGAAGACGTGAAATTATTTCAGTAATTCTAGCACCAATGAGGGTATACCGCGTTACCTACTCTTACATTACAGCTTCGGCTATCTCGTTAACTTAACACGTGATGTGTAACCAGGAGCGATTTCACTTTCAAAACGGAAAACGAACCCGATCGGGTCCACCTTGAAAAAGTTGCTTTTTTGACCATAAAGTACAAAGATTTGCTCATTGGGATGAAATGTTTTTCATTTAAATGTGAGGAGAGTTATGCAAATAATTTGCTTTTTCATAGACTTGCAATTACGACTTTCTAACTTCGGAATCAAAATTACATAAACGCATTTTCGCTTACTTTTATTTATTGGCAGGACAAAAAGGCAATAATTATCGTATTTGCGAGGCAGCAACGGTTAATATTTAAATTGGCGATACGCGAGCCTGGCCGTCTACTTAGCCATTATTAAATTATCAGTGTATACGCAGAGCCCTGACCGATAATTATATCGTCTATCAATACCGCCTGGCGCATGTTCCACCAGGATCTTGTGTACGTCGGCACTTAAACATTACAAGGATAAAACTGGTATGCGATAAACCGATAACCATCTTTTTTCCAGCCCTTTTCTGCGCCCCACTTCTGTCGTCTAGCCATCATTCTGGACAAACAGTTTTAGTTCAATTAATGACGGTGCGTTGATTAAAAAAAAAAAAAAATTAATTGTATACCGCAAATGAGATTCCATCTTGAATAAAAAAAGTCAAATTTATCATTCAACATTCAACGGCACATTAATGTCACACGACAAATATTTCCTACTTTTTGTTCGTTGTTAATATGAAGCACAAAAACTAAATTTCTTAATTACGATATTTTTTTTTTTTTTCATTGATTATAGTTTTTTGTACCAAAAAAAAAACTTTTGGTAAAAAAAAGGTTGTAGGACACGTTGGTGTGCACAGAAACTTTTACTATACACGCACGTCAAGGAATGGTGTCAAAAATCGAATTCTTTGCGACATAATTTGATTATGTATTCGTCTAGGTTGGTATTTAAAATTGAAAAAGAATTTAGCCAGTAAGAGAGTTTAAAATAAAAAATATGTTATTCTCTTAATTTGTGTGAGCGTGCGATCGAAACTTTAATCCGCAATTTACGGTATCTGTTTGCACTTAAAACGAAACCGACACTCGTCTATGATCCGCCAAATATTTGCATAATACCTTGATTTACGTAATTCTGTTATCCTTTGGGTTGCAAGCCGTCGTGGGCGTCAAAACTACGCTACAAAATAATATAGTATTGCAAATTATTTCCCCGCCCGATAAGAAACACCGCGGGGATCAATTTATAGTTACTAATTATTATTTATCTACTCACTGTGTGTGAATATTTGACACTGTCAGGATGAATTATATCAAGTCGTGATACTATATCAATAATTTTTTCAAAACTCCAAGGTAACCAAGGCAACATTACAATGAAAATAATCGTTTCATTATTGTAGATATAATATTTTAGAAAGTATATATTTTATGAATACTTAACACATTAAGGGTGATAATAACTTCTTACATTTTTTCATCATTTCAATTCTTATATATATTCTAGATATTTAAAATAAATAGCATAAAATACATGTGACATAAACGACAACATCATTTACTGCACACATGGGGAATTTAAGTGTCATATGCGTCGTATGTTTTATTCTGTTTGGCCGGGCTATTCTCCCGTCTATTATTATAACCGGGAATGAATCACGGAAAATTTAGTGCACCATTTGTTAGTCAATTGTTTTTTTCCTAGGATTAAGTAGTATACGAATTAACATTTCTTCATACCAATGAATCACCTTTCTCATGTCAGTGACGTGTAGTAGTTCAAGATCACGTACAAAAATGATTTTTTATTAGCATTGTGACACATTGTAGCTTTTGTTGAAGTTCTTCTTCGTTAATACAAATAAACATTCTTACAATTGAACCGTTAACATTGAACAGAGAAAAATATGAACAAACAAATGATTTGTTAATAAATAAAAGATAAAGGAGCAAACAAATATCTTACCACGACAAGTGCGCTGAGAGCTTCAATTCGCATAGTAGCTGGCCGGACCAGCAGGAAGGCCGTTGCTTGGATCGGACCGATCCAAAGCTCCGCGGTCGATCAAGCGTCACCGAGATGGGCTTTCTTCTTCGCTCGCAATCGAAGAGAACACGCGCGAGCAAAACTTTGTTCAGTGAGGGCTGCCGATAACGCGCCGTCCATCTGAGCCGACGTCAGTCCGCATCAGCGTTACGCATTTCCGCGACATGGCTGCCTCCTCACCACCTCTGGAATCACAAAACGAAACATTTTGCGTCAATTTAAATATCAAACCTCAATTTAGATCGCGCTTTAATATACAATCGGTCGTGTCGCGGAAGTCGTTACGGTCGAACACTGAATAGTGCTAATTTTGACTGCGACTCTTTTGTACAAATTTTTTGAAGCCATTATTTCATGTTACATTATTGATAATAATTACAAACTTTCGGAGATAACTTTGATTATATAAATTTGCATGAATTATATATTATAGTGTATTATAAATGCGTATATGTATATTTGATCATTTTTATTTTATTGTAGATAAGATTAGTTACACTATAAACTTCCAGTTGAAAACGGCCATTAGAATTAGAAGGAGTGTCTAGAAATTGCAGTACAGTAAGAAAGGCGTGCTTAGTACGAGAAGCGACACAATCTTTAACCACAACCAATGGTTAATAATACCATTTAAACGACCCAGTGACTGTGGGAACAATCTACTAAGTGTCTCTACACGTTTTTGCACTCAAACATTTTTGACTTTTGAAGCTGAAAACATTTTGAAAATCGCAGTAACAGACAAACAAGATGAGATCAGTGACAACAACTAAAAAATGTAGGGAATTAAAACACAATGAAAATTCTTATGAATAATGGATAACAACTTCATTAATAATAAATTGACTTTTGCAATTTTTGAATAATGATTAAGGTGATTATTAATTAATTGTGATTAATTAAATGATTAAGGTATAGATTAAGGTGCGATGGTATCGATGATTTTTAACATCGCTAAGCATGTTAATGCGATAGATTTATAACAAAATGTAACAGTGCGAATGAAATGGCTTGGCATTTATAAATGCGACGGGGAGGAGTGTTCGACGCGAAAGTGATTTTTCACGCCGGATTAGAGACCACATGTCTTTTGAGAACACCTCTCTCGGGCCGTCTTTGGTTCTCGGATTGTTTCCAATTTCGAGGCAGTGCTAAGGAGTTATCGACAGGTCGTAAACCAACTGGCACAATGATGGTGGAAAGAAGGGACGTGTGAGGTCCCAAAAAGAGGGTTTATTAAATTTTCGAAATTTGAAAGTTAATTGAAAAGAATTGTGGCCAAATTTATGACTTGGGTTTTACATTATAATAATGTTTTGATTCGTTAATTTTTATATTCCCACTTTTTTTTTTCAATTCTTATACCACTCTCTTCGTTCGTAAATTTTCGAGATTCAAATTTTGAATTCAATTTGAATTTAAGTTTTGCAAACTTTTTCTTTCACTAAAATAACACAAACTGAAACATATATAGCGCATATATGCAGCACATGTACCATATGTGTTTCTTTTTTTCTGATGTGTACGAATCGAACAAATGAAAAAAAAAAATCTAATCCGATAAAAAATAAATCTTTACACTGAAATTTCCCTTTTAATCTTGAATGGCAAACTGGTCACCCGATGTCGTTCTACCAGTCATCTTCAATGAATTAGCATGAAGACTAACCCGACAGTTTACTGGTGCACTTCTATAAGGTGCAGTAATTAACGATGATAATAACTTGTCGTTAAAAAAGCGACAGAGGAAAAAAGTATTGGCAAAAAAATGGTGAAGGAACGCGTGCGTTTGTATACACAAAAATAAATTCACACAATTTATGCGTATGTGCCGACATAAATATACCTGTCGGACTAATTTCTAAATAGTTTTGATACGTTATCAACGACTTATTATGACCAATTAACTTACTATTAATATTTATGATTCATCGTCTCATGGCCGGTACCAATTGAAAAGTTGTAAATTATTTGAAATTAATAACAGTACGCGCTCAAATATACATCGCGATATTTCATACTGATTCATGCGTGTTTGTTCACGAATTTGCCTCGCTTAAGTGCAATAATTTTATATCTTGCGAATGAACTGAATTCTTGAAATTATCAAACGAAGAAGAAGAAGAAGAAAAAAGCAAAATGATTTTCATAATAAAAATGGTGTATGTCATTGAGATAATTATCAATCGAATGAGAAATGTTGTAAGTCAGAGTTTGAAAGTAACAGTGATAATGGGATTGACAAATTTTCGGGGCGATAAAGTCGTAGAAATCGGCGGGGCAAATCGCATTAAAAATGAAAGGCGCGACGAGAGCGCAAAAGTCGTTTCTCTTTTGACGTGGCTCGGCGCGCTTTTTTAAGACTCTCCGGAACGCGCGGAATAAATTAAAATATCTCGGGATGAGGCCTCAGAAAACGCGAATTTGAAACGCGCCTTGAATTATGTCCGATTCGTACGATACTTAATGCCAGTCTAGAAGCAGATTTGCATAAACTGCCGGAAGCGATCGCGAGTTGCGGCTCGTCTGCAGTCCGGGACCCAATTGTGGTCTGTGAAAATACACTCTCCACGATGGAACCAACAAAATGTTATCGTTTTTGGTTTCTATGGAAACGGAATAATCCAAACACATTGTCAAATAAAAAACGTTCATTCATTTCTATGTAAATTTTGAAAAATAAAAATAAGAAGTGGTAAAATATTTAAAAAAATTGCGCAAAACAAAAGTTGGCTAAAAATCAAAGTTTGCAAAATTGTTGAAATTAAACTGAAAACAAAACAAGGCTGGGTAAAAGTTAAATTAATTTTGTTTAATGTTTTTGTAATTTTGCGTATAAAAAATGGTTTGTAGACTATATAAATCAATAACAGCGACAATCAAGAATACTCGGCGTAGTTTCACAGTTAAGCATCCCGTTGCAGTTAAACGAAGCGGATCGAATCGGTCATATATGACGGCTCAACGATTTATCAAGGATATCGACGTCGTTACAATCATCCTTTGCCAGGGTATTTTTATCTTTTCATTTGGCAAAAATTGGTTTTGCACGCGTGAATTATTCGCTGTTTGAAACGCCGATGTTAATTTGACGTCAAAATAAGGCAGATTAAGAAGTGTTAGATTATGCGTTTTGATCGCTGTTTAATTACGTGGCTCGTTCAGGATAACTAACAGCAATGACGCTCGAGGAATGATGAAAAAAGGACCAATGCAGGATTTAATGCGAAAACATACAATTTTCTTCATCTGTACAACTCGTGTTGCTACAAACTTGAAACATACTTTTCTTTCAATCTACTTTTTCTTTTACATCTTTTTTAATCACTTTCAGTGTAAATTAATGTGCATGAACAAATTAAATTAAAATGAATATAACAATTTAATTGAAAAATTTTTGCATAAAATTAATTAAATTCGTTTTATAAAACTTTATAATTACATATTTAGACATAAAATTTTATCGGCAATAAAATGAGTTATGAAATTTTAGAAAAAAAGTATGCCACGTGCCATAGACACGATTCTTATCCCAGAAGTATATTTGTTGTAAAAAGAACGGCCGGTGCGAAAAGATACGAAACCATTAAAAACGTGATTTATAACACCGGCGTTCATTCAAGAAATAATTTTAACACCGTCCAGCCTGTAAACGAAAACACTTTGCTCCTCACGGCAAATATTTCGTCCTCCTGCGAACAATTATATTACGATTATTCAATTTCGGACCCCGGAGAGAGACCCTTATGCTCTTTTTTCGGCCGGATTCTTGACCAAAGCCGCGCTCTGGACAGTTTCAAAGCCGATGCGTGGGACTTTGCGTGGAATCTTCATTTTCCCCTCCTTTTTTTTTCAAACCGCACACGTTAGAGTATATTGGCATACTTTACCAAACAAGTTTCGCAGCGTCTCTTTCTTATTTCCCTCATTTAATGAATCTTAAATATTTCCTATTTACGTGTATGACTGGCTTATAATGTGTAAAATAAAATTATCTCACCGGACTTTTTCGAAATTGGACTGAAATTGAGTGATGATAAATCCACGACTAACATTGATTTACCAAAAAAAAAAGACATTATAACTAAAGGGATGGAAAATTTCCATACAAATAATACAAATGCAAACATTCAAATTATCTCGCGGGTGATAAATTAATCTCGCTTATCCTCTTTTTTCCCTGTTCATTAACAACAATTACATAAGCAACCTGTTATTGAAAAACCGTCGTCTTTTTTTTGCCTCCATAATTATTAACGCCGGCGTCATATGACTTCTCGTTGCATGCATACATAAATCCAGTCGCGGCGAGATGATGCAAATAAATGGCGCCAGTGTTCGATTTGTCGGAGGAGGCGTGATATCGACGTACGTTCGTGTGCCGACTGGTTACCGTGCTACCCACCCACTTGCGGCAAATCGTCCGACTTATAGCCAATCGATTCATGTTCTTGTGATATCACATATGACTTTGACATAACTTTTTGTCACCAAATATTATTCGTCCCAAGAGCAACTCAATTATCATACCGATCCACTTTTCGAATCAAAATCTTAAATCTCCATTGAAACAAAATAAAAATGTCCGAGAGACATACTTGTTTTCGACGATACGAAACTAATTAAAAGTTTGTCTCAAAATAAATAATCTGATCTGTATATATGAAATGGTTTAAGGTGAATTAAAGTGAATTCAATCGGAAAAATGATCTTAATTTAAAACAAAAATTGGTTTTGAAAGTCGATCGTTCATTGCTCATTAAAATTTCGCTTCACCGTTGAAAAAAGAAGTGAAGGGGAAAAAAATATACGACACGTACAAATGAGGCGTTAGGTTTAATAACCGCGCATCTTCGTAGGCACGTTTTAATTCACGTTAGATTGGAGATTTCACGGTTTGCATCGCGCCAAAATGGCTCGCATCGCGGATGCACCTAATCCCTTTACCGATGTACGATGCACCTTCTGTGCGTGAAAATATTGTGTCAGACGATGTGTCTCGGTGAGCTTTTTAATTTGTCAGGTGTCGCGTCCAATAAGCCGACGACTTTTTATAATTCTCGCGTGCGTTAAAATTCGGCGCTCGACGTGCAATGACATTTTGACGTCGCGTCCGTTTGTTCGTTTTAATTGCATCTCCGCGTGTTGTGCAATCGTGCCTGACTAATTTTTTCGATCCCAAAGGGAATCAAAATTCCTGCCCACGCGCACGAAACGAAGAATAATTGTTAATTACATAAATATTAATCAAACTTTGAATGACAACAAAGTTATTGGGACACAATTTAATTACGGTTTGAAAAGTGCGCAAAAATTGAGTCTAAATTTAGATGATCTTGAGTTTTTGTTTTTTTTTTTTTTCATCGTAAAATATTCATCGTATTGATGATCTTCATGTTTTCGTTTTCATTTAATTTTGAATTTTCTTTTCATTCATGAACTTAATTTTGTCTGGCAGTAAATTAAACCGCAGATGAAGATGTTGATGCTTATTATTTATGAAGACGTTTCATAAATTGCAGTTCAACATATATATGAGATCAAAACTATAATCTTAACGAAAACATGGAACTGTCATCGCTAATGCAAACGAACGGTTCGTATATCCGTGCTCATATCCGTATTAGCAAAAGTACACGCGATCGTCCATGACACGATTGCAAGTCAATTTTCCGTCGTCCAAGTCGTCGTTTGTAATTAAGCGCGTAGATTTGTCGGTCGATAAATTCTGTAATTACAATTCAATTAATTAACAATTGATCGAAAAAAACGTTGATTTATTGTTCATCAACTAGTTTTAAATTATATACAACTGTGCAACAAAAAACGTTTTTCCTTTCTGTATTTTTTTCGCCAACTCAATAATTAAAAATGATTTTTGCACAATTATAAATACATTTGTTTGCATAAATCATGCAGAATTTAATAAAAAAAATTCAAGAAACGAACCATTCAAAGTTGCAATTTTTACAAATTTATATGAAGAATTTGCTTTATCAGATTAGTTTGGTTTATTTTTGTTGTAACGTGAAATAGTTGGTTCAAAAAAACGGTTATGAATGAATGAGCTGCGAAGAAGCCAAGACGGATTATTATCGAGGTCTCGTTCGGCTTTCACGGAGGAGCGCTCTCGTAATCGGCGCGCGAAACGAGGTAGGCGCCTATTAAGTGACGAACATTAATGGCGCGTATTCATACGCGCGATTCGACAAACCGGCTTGATTGAATGTGTCACGCATCGTTGCACATGGTTATACGCAAATGTATCGCGCGCAACGCATTATGGCCGTTATATCGAACGTTGACAGACGGCATAAATCAAAAGTGTCGTGACATGTCAGCCAGAAAGGACTCAAATAATTAACTCCGTCCGGTAGCGCTGGCGCCTAGCCTTTTGTGCGAGCACACGTGTGTCTGATGCAGCACACACCGATTCGCGATATTGCGTCGCGGTTTTGTTGTGAAAAGAAATGTATAAAAGAATTAGAAAAATCGAGAACAAAAATGAGAGTCGCGATTGAGCTGTTTATGATTAAACACTTTGTGTGATACAAAATAGAGCGCTTTGCATCTGATTTATCTTGACGTGATCAGTGTTTGCTTTGTGTTATTTCGATGAATCAAAGTTCATTTGAAAGGTGACAATTTATAACACCAGTTAATCATTTTTGCACGAATATCTTTTGTTACATTTTTATTATGACCGAATGAATAAACGTACAATTTTGTAGGTAAATTATAGTAAGTCTGTTCGTGAGATGGTTGAGCGACAAAAGTAGTAATGAACTTGTATTTCTTTTATTTGCAGAGAAATATGTGTATCACTAAGGAGCAGAAACTTAGATGGTTGTACGGAAAACGCACCATATACACACGAAGAATAAATAAGTGATGAGGAACACGTTCTGAGTTAAGGAACAGGTCGACGTGGCCCGGAGCTAGAGCGGAGCCCTCGCAACGTGTTGGAGTATTAAGGGCTCGATCACGCTGATCACGCGGTCTCACCTGACGTGCTTGACAGCGCGGCTCCCTCTGATGAGGCAAGGTCATCGATATACAACGTCGGACAGTTCTTTGACTTGAGCCGCCCTGATAATTTCATCCCAATTAAACTGTATTAAAAAAATAGTCTCGTCTGATTGCGGGAAACATTTTGACTGGGTCAGTGGATCTGCACGTGTATATATATATATCTGTACCTGACCGAGTTTTAAAGTATAACCGAAAGCAAGATCAAAAAAGGAAAGGAACTATTTTTTTTAAATAAAAAGATTTTTTTGTTCAATCTTGCAATTAATGAAAGAAGAAATATGACCACGGATTATGAAAGAAGAAAAATTGTTTGTATTTGCAAAGAAAGAACTAAAACAACAGCATTTAATAATAAAATGTAATAAGACCAATTACACTTTGGGCAGATAAAATTGCAGTTGCAATAAAGAAGTTTATTGCGTTGAAAAAGTGGTTTTGCTAAGTCGGCTCCAATGAAGGATCCTGATAAAAGAACAAGCGTATCTTAATATTGAGCGGCCATTTGTACTGAACGCGACAAGCAATAACAAACTCGTTTCCACCGGCAGCTTCCGTAACAAGCTATATGTTTGCTTCATAAACCATTAAATTCAATGTACGATATTTTTTATGATCGTGTTATAAAAATGACACAAATTTATATACGAAAACTTTTCACACAGACTTTTGTTCAACTTTGATTGTACATTGCTCAAAATGTCACTTCTCTTTCTGTTGTCGTTTTTTTTTTTTTAATTTGGATTTGTTACTTTGTAATGGAACGAAATTTCTTTTTTAGATTGAGCATAAAGAGATCGAAAGACAAAGTGGATTCCTGAAATTGAATCATCGCAGAGTTTGTTCTCATTGTGGCCGAAATTTCGTCACGGCATATATTGATAAAGTGACTGTTGCATCGAGTTGACAATCTGTCGGAACAAATAACGAGAGTGCTAACTGTTGTTTGATGGGCCCGAAATGACCGATCCAACTGATAAATACTTTTACGACGCCCTTTATTCTGACAAAAGTCGAATGCGACATATTTTAATACCACATCATGTTTAACAACACTTAAACGACTTTTATCACAACTGCATTAATCTGTTTCAAAGAAAGTTTCCAACAACGAAACACCGTAACTTTAATCCTGAACTTGTGTTAGGATTTTTTTACAAACATACAAAAACATGTAAATTTTTTTCTTATAATTTTTTTATAGTACATTTTTTTAAGCTCTTACAAGTTAAAATTCATGGCAATTGCTAAATAAACTTTATAGTTGAATTTCAAGAGATAACTTGACCTTTTTTAATCAACTTTTTCTCACGTTTCATATATATAAAGATGTCGACTTTTTTTCAGTTGAATCACAAAAGAAGTTCCAAGTTAGGTTATTATGTTATTGAATGGAACAGAGAAACCGAGCACTGCCAATCAATGAATGATATCTTTTGTTGCCATTAATTTGATTAAAACGAAAAAGAAAATAATCTCGGAAATCGCGTTCATTTATTCTGATTCACTTATAAGGTAATTCATTTGAATATCTAAATACGCTACCGCGATTTTGTACGATATCTAAAGTGCGTCGTACGCAATAATACGATTTTCCATACGCCTTCGGCGGTGATTGATTAGCAGCCAGATTACTCAGCGAAAAATATCACAAGTTATCGCTGATTTAAACACTGTTGTCATCTCGAATCAATTTAATACTTATTTATTCAAACTTGAAATAAACAAACATTACATCTTATTTAAATAAAGATCTTTCAACATTTTTTTCACTAATTTTGCGATTAATTGAAAAAAAAAATGTTTTATAAATATTTTCAAATCATAAAAACGTTTGTATTTTTTAGACGAAAAACGACATCTTGTTTCGATGATGGCAGTATAAAGACATGCGGTATCTTTTGCGCTGCGCGAATTAAATCAAATGACCAGGCGAATTTTTTTCACAACGATCGTTTCTCGTTGCCACCATCAGTGATGGCGAAATTAAGCTTAAGCATCAACATATCCGAGCATGCAAAGCAGAAGAAGGAATGCCGCACGTTCACGCATTCTGTCGCAAACTCAATTTTTTCGTCTTTTATAGTGCAATGAAAAACTTTGTCTCTTACGGACAGAAACATTATGACGACTTCGCGTTCCCACTTTGAGTACACACAAACACTTCATCGCCGTTCTCATTCCTATAAAAATATATGCGGTTTAACTATAAAATAAACGATTTCAAAAGGCAATAAAGAAATATACATTTTCACTCTACATGATGAGCAACAAAGAAAAAAGTACTTTTCCTTTCAAATGTCGAAACAGATGAATTAAAAATGTGATTCATTATTATTTTTTTTCAAATGAAACGAAATTAAATTTTGCAAAAAAAATTCATTTTGAAAAAAAAAAACCGTTATTCCAGTTTGAGTCTTTAGAAATGTGCGATTTGCATAAAGGGTGTGCTATGTTGATAACCCAATCTCACCAGAGACATCTTAATCACACAACGCATTTCCCTAGAACATTGTGCGGACAAATTATTCCAACAGTTCTTTTTGTCCCCGGCATCTTAAAGCCTTTTTTCACTTAGTATTAAAATTCGACCACCCCGGTATGACCGCGAGGCCATCTCGAAGACTTTACAAACTGTCGAGAAAGTTTTGTAATGAATTTACTAATCCTGGATAAAATGTGCCGATTAAGGTAATCTCTTAAAAGGGTGCAATTTTTTGCACAACCTTGAAAACGACTTTGGATTTCTCGACAGCTGATAACCGTGAAATGTTCCCGGACGAGCTGATCAATCGAGATGATTGAATAATTTGCGAAAAATCTTCCCTTTTAAGTTTATTTTTAACATTCAGCAACAGTTCGAAGGCGATTTTTGAAGTAAGTTTTTTTTTTCATTCTTTTAACCTAAAAGAGTCTCACATTTCTGCTTTTTGCAACTATTTGAAAGTTCGCCGCCTTGCCAGAGGTTCTTCTCATTCGAGATCCTAGAATTATTTGACACTTTTGACGGATTTCACGCAATCGGGTGTCATCCATTTTATCTAATTTACCTATCAGGAATAAATTAAAAGTGTGGTGGTCCGATTGCGACCTCACACACCCGGCGTCCAAAATTGTTTTCATTACATAAATTAGATTACCCCAGATAAACATTATTTAAACCTATAATTATAATTGCAAATCCGCATTTCACTTTAATTGTGATTTCAAGAACCGATTTTATATCGTCTGAAACAAAACGGTATCTTATATATGAACCCTCGGTATTTGTTCATTTGAATTGTAAATGAAAAAAAAAAAAAAAATAGAAGCAACGCCCCAACAAGAAATTTCTCAACAAATCATAAATTGCGATTCGATGGTACAAAGTCATTTCTGGATGATTTTTTTGGATCTTCTTTTTGGAAAAAATTGTTTTGCCGCCTTTAACGATCCGAACCCTTTGAAAATATGTCTGGTATTGTTTCGCGAGTTTAAGGGCAGATGGGTGACCCATCCATTGTCAAGTTCAGTTTTCCCATTACCCAGAAACGAACGAAATTGTTCATCGTGATTTATTTCTCCCGCATTCGTGAAAAAAGAACAAATTCCTCGAAAGGGCCGCTCGAAAAAGACGAATGGCACGATATTAAATCAACACGTTTTATTGTGTTATACAGTCCAGACGCGCGGTTTGTTGACTCGAACTGTAAATTTGGATTGTTCCGAAGTGCTGGATTTTATTGAATCGACCAATTTTCTCGTCTGTGGATTTAACCAAATGACGGGCGAGACTTGAGTCAATAGGGCCTCCATTCCTGTGATCTAACGCGAGATACCGATATTAAAGTAGTCGCGCCGGAATTTCGGCGATGCTTTTGCAAGTTGTGCTACTTCTACAGCTGTTTTGTTCAGAATTTTAAATTTCATTTACAACATTCTATGACAACTTTCAGTTCATTTTTTCATATTTTTCCGTCATAATGCATTTTTCTAGTTAACCGGAAAACCAATTTTGCGAGAAAAAAATTTATTTACAAAAATAATAGTTGAAAAAAAAAAATGAAACAAATGTTGATTCTTGCAAAAGGTTTTATTGAAACTTTGATGTAAAATTTTAGAATAATTTGTTGTTTTAAAAGTTTGATGAAGTTTCGATAATTTTTCATGCATTCATTTGTAGACCAAACAGAGAAATCTCAGATTTCAATCGTAACTGAAGAATGCAAGACCCATGCAAGAGACCAAAGTGTTGGGAGCTTGATTACAAGTTCGATTTCAAGACCAGCGAGATCGTGTTTCACCAGTCAATTAAACGTCAATTAATCACGTTTATCTGTATTCCTGTTTATCCTGCAGCTTTCTTTTGTTTCGCCATTGAAACAGTTATCAAAAATTCAAATGAAACTGTCAAAACAGACTCTGATCTTGAATTTTAAAAAGTGTTTTGCCATCGAAATTTGTCATCATTTATTCATAATTTGACATTTGCATCTATATTGAGGCCAAAAACATGACGAGCTGTCACAACATCGCATCGTCCTAATCGTGAACATCGGTTATAATTTGTGGAGTTTCATTAAGAAAAATTAAAACCAAAATATCAAAAGTCAACATTTTTTCATCCAGACAGAATCAAACAAAGTTTGACGGGTGGAATAAGAAATTTTTCAATGAAAAAAAAATTGGATTCATTATATAAAAAAATTTACTTAAGCCGATTTTTTAAAAATCGTTTCATCCATGAAAGAGACGCGTCGTCTTTGAGTAGCGCGCGGCGAGCGATGAGCCATTCAGTGTTTTGTATTTAACGCGAAATTTGCGGGATAACAAACAAGTTCTCAGCGGTATCCATGTGCGTCAAAAACGCCGATTCGGCGAACTACTTTATCTCTTTCAGAGACGCGCCGGTAGAACAGGAATGCGACAGTACGTGTATGGGATATGGAAATTTGGCAATCGAAACTCGCACGCGATCCCTCTTGGACTCCGCTTAACAATGCGTCTTCGCACTAATCGCGTTAAAGCACGCGTCAAACGCAAATCGAAATAAGTTTTATACCCTTTTTTTGTTATTTTTAATCTTATTTTTCTTTTATTATAATAATCCATTTTTTTAAGTTTATTTAATTGCAATTTTTACAAAATGACACATAATTTTTCAGTGAAAAAAGAAAGAAACAAGGAGAAAAATAAAATTTTATCAGAAGGTGAAATGGAGAACAAAAATTCACTAGTTAGATATCTGAACTGAATCATAAAAAGTGGAAATTCAAAGGTGTAATATTATCTATATAGAATATACAAAACGAGAGGTGGTAATAATAAAGCGGCAAATAAATTGATGTTGAAGCTCTGAACTGGAATTTTCGCACTAACTTTCATCGTATATTTTTTTGCAGTGGCCTACGCATTCTTGATGTGCTTAATTCAAACATTCTTATGGGATGATAGTGCGATGCAATCTAAAAACACAAATTGTTAACAGCCACGTTGTTTTCTTCATTCTTCCAGTTTATCGTATCGCGGTTCATTGTACGACGATCTGATTATATCTAGTTGTAACAGAACACTAAGCCCTTCTTCAAAGCACAGCTTATCTATGAAACTACACTGTATATTACTTACAAAACCAACGGGGATTCTGCATAATCCAATAATTTATAATTATACACCCTCAAAACCTTCTCCAAATCTCATGCAACAAATTCTCTACAAAATTTATATCTTCTACACCAACGTTCACGCAGCTTACAAAATTATTTGAAATAACGAAATGAAACTGCACGATGAAAAACATTGGAAAATCCTTCGGATCTTTTGCGTGAATTATGAAATCAGTGCGTCGGCGACGTTTTTGTTCATTCGCATTGTTCTAGTCCATTTATCTGTGTCGGAATTTTCGCGTGCAAAAAATTAATCGATTATCACTCCTTGTTTTTTTTCGTTTTAAATGTTTACATGATTAGGTCCCGTATCGGTACTTAATCGCACATTTTGATACCCGATCTTTTATTGAATAAGCGAGCGAATAATTCGCGGAAAGCCGAGGTTCGATTATGACGACATATATTTTATTTGTTTATTAGCGGCTCTTTATCTTGGCGCCGCGCCGTTCGAAAGAATTGCAAACTGGCATTAAATTACCGCGACAAACTTGCCGTCTCGGGGCATAATTTGCACGCTGTTTTTTTTCTGTTGCTCACTATCGTTTACTGATTAAATAACTGAATCATTGGAAGTGAGTTTCAATTTTTTTACGCAACTCGATTCTAATATTTTTTTCGTACACCGAACGTTTATAGCTTGCAAATGCTTTTTTTTCTTTTTGTTCGCCTTGCTCTCTCGCTGGTTTAGCCGTATCGGTATCACACCGCATGTCAAAAGTCGTAATGCGCGTTGAATGCACGTGAGAATCTGGACGCCTGTTCCGATACACGCTCGATCAATTTGTTCGAACGATTTTTCAAACATTGTGATATCGTTAATCATGCCCGTGGAATATAACTTTCTACCATCGACACACATTCGTTATTTATGTTGCAAATGACGTTCGCACGTCATTCGTCAGAAGATTTAGATACCTCTCTGCCATAAACAACCTAGAAACGATTATTTCAAATAATTTATTTTCAATGAAATACTTATATAATTTGTTATTCATACCGTTTATTTCCTTTTGATAATGAAAAAAAAAAAAAAGAATTTTTATAAATTACGAAGAAAGATTTACATTTTTAGTCACCTATAAAAACCTAGGCCAAGTTTAAATAGTCAGGAACCAGAAATGATTGTCTTATGCATAAGAGAGAGATGATAAAATAAGCAAACGAGTGAGGTAAAGAGTGTGCGAAGAGGCAATGCATTTTCATTATGTCCTCGTAGAAACGACGAGGCGGGAACCCTGCCGCGTAAAAGACCGCCCGCGAAGATTCTACAGGACACACATTTCTCTGCATTCTTCGAATATAATCCTTTTTCTCTGATCTTAGCATCCGTTCTTTTTTGAACGAATTTGTTCCAACTTATATATACACACATATATATGTATATATATAACTTTTCATCTGTCTTTTTTTGCAATTTTTTTTAATCAAAACTAAAAAAACCAAATTGTTTAATCGAGATGTCGAAATTACAGTTTTCTCCTGTGCTAAAACAAATTTCAACAGGTTGTGGAATAAAAATAGCTGTAAAATATGTACGGAGTCGTGCGAACAGAGGTAGCAGCGTAAATTATCGAATGAAAATAAATTCTGGAAGGAGCACACACACACACCTATTTCGGTGACGCGCTGGCCATAATTATCGTCTGTCAAAGGAATCCCATGCGAGGCGACCATTTCAGTGAGTCTTCATCTGGGAATCGATCATTCGTGGGCCGCAACGTTGCGTCAACTTTTATTCACACGGTCGTTATCTCCTCCTTTTTACATATTTCTGCAATTTCTTATACCGTGCATCGTGAATTTCTAACACACATTTTTAACGTCCCTCATTAATTCTTATTTTGGCTCCAAAGTCGACTCTATGTAATTTGAAATTTGCAAATCATTCGGTCTCAACTGAGTGTCCATACTCAAAGATAACCATTTCTGAAATAAACATATTTTTTAACTCTCCTATAAAAAAAAAGTTGGATTTTTAAAATTTTCAAACTTAAACTCAAACCTTGTACCCGTTTTTGGCGGCGATTTATCATTGGAACTCTCATTGTTTCATTTCAAACATCTGATTTGACGTGGCAATTACCAGTGACTGGTCAATAAATTGAATCGCAAGTTAATAATCGCAAGTTTATATAATCATCACCTCTATCAGTGAAAGTAAGCGATCGCAAAAGAGAAAAACAGGTATAAAAAAGTGTATAAGCGGGAGGCAAGAAGTACAGATGAACAGAGGAATGTACATAAACTGCGAGCACGAGGAGGTAAAATATCGCAAAGGTACGATATCATTTAGGCTCTTTTTATTGGTGAGACTTGTACTGATCGAGTAACCTCGGGCGAATGATAGTCCACGAAACTCGCCGCAGCCAAATTACGAACGATCCCAGACCGAACGAGCCGATAATGCGAAAACATACATAGCCTGCAGCCGAGAAGCTCTGTGACTTATTACAGCTAGAAAAGTGATGTTAGATTTGATAATAACTACACGTGGCATAACACACACTGCTTGGTACCATTTTTTATCCATTTATTATCAGTGGGTGTATCTGAAACGTCACTTTCAATATCCCAATCATTTTATCCCAATCTTGGATCATTATGTGAATTATAACTTTTTTTGAACTACATTTTCAACAAAACATGGTTATATTATGAAATTTCATCAATTGAACACCCAAGAAGCGTATAATCAAGCTCGTCAATAAGAAACGTAAAATAAAAGACCTCCCCAGTGAAAAATTCAATGTTGACAACATTAATGAATCATATGATTGACACGAACGTTCATGAAATGTAGTACACATGTAACACGTAACTTGATCAATTTTTTGGACCACACAGATTAGCTCCAAATTGAGATAACGAATTCTTAAGAATAAATTTAAAAAAAAATTTTTTTCTTTGTTCTCAATTTGTTCTAATTTTGTTGAAAATAACTCTGAAAAGTTAAGTTAATTAAGTCTAAAAATTAAGTTGACATTTTTCAAGGAAGCATAGTCCAAATCGTTGTGAAGAAATGGGAGCCGACAAAATGTGTCGCACGACTAATTGGTGGCGGCGCCGTGTGTCCGAAATCGTACGCGCTGCGATAATTTAGACGTTTCACGCGAAAGCCCCAAAACGACTGAAACAAAGCCCAGCAACGAAAACGACTGAGATAAAAAAAAAAAAAAACACGTGATGCAAGGATGAAGTGAAAGAAATGAGACGAAAAAAGAATCGCGAACGAGGGGAATTTGAGAGATCATTGCTAAAGAAGCGCGTGGCTCTAATCCGAGCGACGCTCCGGCTCGTTTGCCGCGGACGCGAAACGACGCCGAGAAAGACGAGACTTTTAATCAAGGCGCAACATGTGCGCCGGGCTGATCTTTATTATAGGTGTACGGTTTCGCACGGTGGCTACCCGCCACTTCGAATAACGATACGTTTGCTTTTATAGCAGCGGTTTCGTTTGTATTGTGTGGCACCCTCGTTTCTTTCATTCGCACTTTTTTCCACCCTTTTTAGCTTGCAAATAATAAATAGGCTTCTAAAACAAAGTTCCGAAACGTCAATCGAATTGGAAACTCAACCGACATTTTAATTAAACTTTGACTCGAAGTTTGCACTTAACTTGTAATTGTTTATTTTCTTTCAACAACTGATTAGTTATGAAGTAAAGAAGAAAAAGAAATGTTGAATACTAAAAAATATTTGAGTTGTAATTGTTTGCAATATTCTTACAAAAGAAACAAATTAGTGAAAATGTAAATTTCCCCGTAATCGAATCAATGAGATTTTACAATCTCACATGATTACGTTTCATTTATTATTTTTTGTCAACACGATCAACTTAATTTCATTCGAATCAATTAAATCATGTATTTCACAATGTTTCAACGGAATTAACATGTCCGGCTCAACTATTTTTTGTTTAGCGGAGAGGGGAAAAAATTCATTACCATCTTGAATGTATTTACAATTGATTTAATGGCTTGTTATGATCTGAAAAAGCTGAACGAGTCACGTTTTTTCTGGATCGGTTTAATGAAGACCTTAAAACGACGTTGATGTGTGAAAATCCACTCCGTTTAACATAGTACACGATGCTAAACATGTGTTTATGATTGACATTTTAAAAGTTGATTCTTGTCAATAACAGTTTTCTACAACCTAGAAAAAAATAATTAACCGTAAAAAGTTGTTTCTCTTTCAGAGTCTCTGTTATAAATTTAGTTTTGATGTTACTCAAATTTATTCTGATTTTAAAATTCGTTCACCATGCTTTTGATTACAATTTTCCCCCCCAAATTTGCAGTATTGAAAATCTTCCAACGTTGAAAACGGAGGCTGGCAGAGAAAGGCCGGTCCGCGAGAGACAGAGGCGGCGCACAAATGTGCGGAAGAGGGAGGCACCCGCGTTCTGTAACATTTCAAATGTCGCTTACGCATTATAAACAGCGGCGGTAAAGAAAATACCGGCACTTGGTTAACTTCATTTGCAGCTATTCGCGCCAATCCACGCGCGCGCCCGTCCAAAACCGGTCCTCCGCAATTTTTTTCGTCGTCAATTAGATCGATGGAGTCGATGCTCCAAATCTGACAGAATCAAGCCGTCGTGCTTTCGATCTTATTCATACAAATTTTATTGACAATTCTTCATGTTCAATTTTCACTTTCAATTTAACAATTCGTTTCAGTGATGTCCCAATTTTTTTGTTTTCTGTTTTTTTTTGTTCTTTCTTACAATTTCATTTTTGTGCTTCCTTCGCGAATATAATCTTTGAGATGATAAGAGTCGGACATTATTTTTCAGTTCATATTTCCTTTAAATTGTTCAAGTCATTTTTATTTAGCTGATATGATAAAATTAAATATATTGGAAACAGAATTGTATTACAAGTTTCAGTAGATATGAAAAGGAGAGTTTACTTTACGGACTGTCCTTGGCGAGCACATACCCTCCTTTAGCACAAGAGTAATGGGCTTGTTAGTGATAAAACGATGCATTTTGTTCAATCCAGGATAATCGCTTTATCTATGGATTACTTTGCGGTAGTAGAATCTCGGATAATACTGTTAGATTTATTGATAATGCTGATTCTCACATATTTTTAGCTATACCACTTCGGTCATATGTTTATGAAACAAATTGTTCAATTCTAGTTCCAATTTGTCTTAACTTTTAATTCATATTTTTTTTTTCAATGAAAGAAAATAAACATTCAAGACAAAAAACCCATCAAAGAAATAATACCCTGGAGCAAAACAAATTTAGCGTGTTTACCCTTTCATACGCAATGCTAATATCTGATAAACGCAAAACATATTTCAAGGTGCTAAAGTCGATGAAAAAAATGGCCAATTACCGCCCCTCGATAACGTGCAAAATGCCTGGGCACGGTTAGTTCAAAAAGTCTGCGTCAACTTTTATTTTTATACGCTATTTGAATTTGTTTTAATTCTTTTTTTCCAACGGGGGATTATACCACGTTGTCGATCGGAAGGGACAGGTTCGCGTAATAAATCTCACGCAGCTTGAGATGCCTGCTATGCAATCAACGCTGCGCTCCAGCCGGCAATATATTCGGTGCGTTTATGTTCGCTCATTGCCCCGGCATATTTATAATCTGCATTAAGTTGCATTTAACGTGAAAACTTGTAGGTGTTCACACGTCCAAAGGTGTTAGGCATACAAAAGTTACTTTGACGTGTGATCTAAATTGTATTCGATCGATATTAATGCTAAGCCCATAAACGAGATGTATTGTATATACATTTTGCAATGAGCTCTGCACGAAACAGATATTCCTAATGATGTCTTTCAGACGAACGAAAAAATGTTAATTAAAATTAAAATGATATGGGTTGAAAGAAAAAAAAAGTGAAAATGAAAATTGAATTTCATTGCAACAAAGGTGCATATACAATTTCTTAATTAACAGCTTTACTAAGCAAATAATCAGTAGACTATTAAATGATTGTAATACTCCAACGCACATCCCATTTTCAATTCAACTAATTGAATCGTCAGGATAATTTTATGTTAATTCTGGTATCCCCTTTGTCGCAGAACCTGATGTCAACTATGCAAGTCTCTGTCCACGCATATTATACGCATCCTACTAAAACGCTCACGTTTAAAGGGGGGTAATATTGTAGAATGGTATATTTGCTTATTGCTCGAGAAACGATGCAAAACGAATATCATCAGTGAAACTGAACTCGACTCAATCGAATTGACTGCTGTTATTAATTTGATTTTTTCTTCTCGTTCACCGAACTCTTGTTGCCATCAATCAACTAATCAACGTATGACACTCGTTAATCATTCTGTTAGTTAGGCCGTAATTGCGAGCGAGTTAACATCCATTTAACGTCTTGTAATGCGATCTAACTTAATTTCTTAATTTTTTCTTTTTTTTTCCGGAGAAATTGTTCAACCAACTTTTTGAGATGCAATTTATTATAGTGATAACGTAGAATATTTTTTTCGATTCTGATATAAAGCGGTTAAAATTAATTTCAAAGGAGAAGTGAAGATCGATTAGAAAACACGTTTCAAATCAACTCTTTTTTTTTGTTTTTTTTTTTCATCGTCGATCGTTGATGGGTAATTGTTATTCGCTGTATCATGAAAAGTGAGGTGAGCTGTATCGCCGATTGACCTTTAAGTTAATGGTGAATTGATACGAATAATTTTATTTCAATGTGCAACTTTCAGTCTGATTCAATTTTTCATTTCCACTTTTTGTAAAAAAAAAAAAAACAAGGAAATTGAACGAAAGAAAAGTTATCCAACGTTTCGTATACAATGTTGTAAAATTTCAATGATGAAATTCTTCATGCTCGTATAAATAATTAAATGTGTTAATGAAGTTGCAAACACTTGACCGGTGATTGATGGAATGCGGTGCGTAAGTAAAAGAATTTTTGTTATTGACAGATATATCGTCTCTATTCTCATTAAAATGTTTCATTATAGATTATGTGAAATTTCGCTCATTAACATCAAGCAGAAGAAATAAAAGAATCCAAACACAAATCGACAATAAAATTCTAATCAAAAGCCTATACGACATTCTCGTGGGAACCACAAATAAAGTAGGCCTATCACACAGATAATACTAAATAAGAGGAAATCGTTAATTGACATGACAAATAGAGACGAGATCCGAAAAAGGAAGTTCCGTAAATGGCTATCGTTCGCAACCCCAGACACCGAATAAATGAGGAACTAAAATTTGACAAGACAATGCAAAATTTTCATCTCATATTTGTTGTTTCATTTTGTAATGAAACTTTCGTTATTATGCAACTTCTGTTTTTGTTTCAGTTCTGAATGGTTTTGGCAATTACGACTGGCGATGATTGTTCAAGCTCCCGCTTGATGATGACGCGAAAGACAAAGCGAGGAGCAACAAACAGGCGGTATAAATTTAGTCGACAAGCGAATTGTAACGTGGTTTATTAACGCAGGCATTCCAGCGTTGATTCCCGCTGTTTCTCGAATTAGTATCTCATTTACATTGATTTGCATGTCACAATACGACAGCCATTCGATCCCAAAATCGAAAAACGTAGATACGCACCCCCAAAAGTGGATTTCGCACTCGCAATTTGATTTCTTTTTTTTTTTTTCTTCATTTTATTTTGTCGATCAAATAATTAGTCCACATTTTCCGAGTGTAAACTAAAAATTGTATTGTCTTTCTGCTTCCGTATACGCGCGCGGTATATTTTTAGCGATGCCCAATTGAATCGGCATCTCAGCTAGATAAATAATCGCGCTCACCAAAATGCCATGCAACAATTTCGTATAGTGCAGGAATTTACGAGGCGCTGCATTTCGGCCTTTTTGTGTCGCCACACTTTTCAACTTGAATGAAACGCGTTCCGTTACGACTCGACGATGCCTGCTAATGTACTGCTAAATTGTTTTAATCGCTCTTTTAAAATGCAAAAAATGTCCCGATTTCGTCGCGACCAACTTCAATGAACTCCGACATTTCACAACAAAGTTAATAACTTTATAATACACATCAAGTTTTGAATCAGAGGAAAAGAAAAAAAACGTCTTTTCAAATTCTCCTTTGTTGAGATCTAAAATAATTCTATAATGTTTCCTCAATTTTTTTTTCATTCTTAAACTTCAATGTTTAATTAATAAAGGAATAGTAATTATAATGGATGATGTCAAAAAAATTAAAGGTCAATAACTGTCATGAAGTTGAAGGCCGAAAAATAAAAAAAATCTCAGAGTACCAAAAACTAAGATTTTAAATTTACAAGTTTTATAAAAGTACTAAGTTTATTTTCTTTGAAGACGAATTTAAATTTAACTTTCGAAATTACAATTTACGTAGTTTCACAATTCGAATGAATAAAATTGAATTGAAATTTGCAAATCGTATAGGTTCTTTTTTTTTTTTTTTCAAGATGCAAAATGATTTTATTACCAACACGTGATCAGAGTTTTTAGAATCGAAATCAGTTGAACAAAACAAACGTCCATAAACAACGCGAAAACAAGACCGAAAGCCGACCATGTAGACCTGTAATTATAGATGTATGCATGCACGCGCGATCGCTTTCACGCGTCGACTCGCAATTAGCTGACACGTAGGGCCGCTCACGTTTCGGTATTCACCAATTCACACAGCCTACTGTTCCAGGCTGTTCCAAAAAAAAGGCCTCCCCTTTTATTTCGCCGTCCTCTGATCTATTTCTCGTTTTTATTTTTTCTTCCTTCCAATTCATATATTCACCGCCAGAAAGAAGGCCTTCGACTTAATTAATATTTTCCATTTAGCTTAACGCAATCGTTTAATTTTAATTAAAATTTCAAGACTTCTGACTTGTAACTGCATCGGAATCATGGGTTATTTGACATTATAATTTTCAGACGAGAGAAAACGAAAAAAGTATTATTTGTACACCAAAATCGTATACAAACCATGCGGATTTGTGTTACTTTACCATTTCATTAAATCAAATTATGATAATGATCTGTAATGTTAACATTTACAATACTCCATCATGTCACATCAGACAAATTGAATTTCAATGCGTGCTTTTATGCAACAGAAATATTCGTTGCGTCAGTCTGTGTGTGTGTCGCATAACGGTGCACATCGCGATTAGAAGAAAAAAAAATATCAGTTGAAAATTCGCGACCCCCGCGAAGATGAATCGAAATTTCGCCATCAAACATTATAGCACCGAAAGGAAAGTTTTGGAGTGTCAACGCCAGGTAGCGACATTTTTTTGAAATAAATTTTTACGTAACGCTCCGCTATCCTGAGTGCAAACATTTTTTTTTCCTTTTCAGCTGAAAAATTACCATATCGGATTCGCTGGTGGTCAAAAATGGTTTTCAATTAAAAATCATAATGTATGCGCGCTTCAACAAAAACAAAAATCGCATCAACGAAAGTCTGATGATGGCCGCGTGGTTTTTTTTTCTGACACAAATTTTGTTTGTTTTTTTTTTTTTTTTTTTTCGGCATTCCAAAAAATGTGATCCATTAATCCAAAAGAAGTGTTCATAAAAATGTACAATTTTTCAGGAAATTATCTGGTCAACTTACCCCAAATCGGCTGATCGATCTCAGCGTTTCTTCCAAGTATATAGGTTGATCACAATTCGTGAATCAAAAGACAAAAAAAAAAGAGTCCGAAAGTTTACACGTACACAATATGTGATATTGAGGCACTGAATTTTGAGGGGGGGGGGGGGTGCGAAATATATATCAGAGAGCGCGAAAACTACAGGGCGCAGCTGAGAAGGGCATCGGGATCACGTCATCGGGACGTCGGCACGTCCCCTCCGGGAGCGGGTAACCTCCTCCTCGGACAAGCGCCGCGATACCGCCTGGGCGGCCTGCGCCGCCTGAACTCGTCTCGATCCGATACGCGAGTTGCATTATTCGAGTGCATCACCCACTCGAAAACTTTCTCACCGATAACACCTCGTGTTCGCTTCTTCTGTGCTTCCAATCTCGACAAATTAGACCTGCCCTCCGAAACCGCCGACGCCTCCACGGATCACCTCAAACAAATCCATTTGCACCAATTCGTGCAACAAAAAGTGTACCCAAATTTTGGACTCCCCTTTCAGTCACTGAAAGTCACATGTTAGTCACACGATTTCAAACTTTGATTACAATGTTCATCTTTATTTTTTATAATTGTTGTCTAATTATTGTCGAATTTTTGAATTCATTTGTCCTCTTTGTCTTGGTTTGAATATGAGTTTGCAAAGATGAAGGATTCTGAGGACCTCAAACGTTATCGTGATATGGCGGATTTCCGAAATTCCAAAAGCCCAGACGTCCCATTTTCTCGATTAGGTGGCGGGTCTCCGTTCGAATAATCCCTGCTGGACGCGTGAAACCTTTCAAACTGGCGATGAGAGGGACGATAAACTTTTGATCACTGGTCACTGACACTTCACCATGATCACTGTCGTTGAAACTGACGGCGGTATCAATCAAGTTCGAAATTCAAAGTCGGTGCCGACGACGAGAGGAGGTCTGGTGTGATTTCGTGGACGTGAAACGACGGCGACTGACTTACCGATCGAATGGGACGATCCTACGCAAGTAACGGGGGCGATTCCGGGCCCGAACTGAGCCGCTCGCGAAGAGGTAGCCTCCTTCTGGCGGACTGGCTCAGCCGCTGCCACCACCAGTTTCCACCTTGCGCTCAGCCGAGTCGATTTCAATTCGAGCCTCTGGAACCTTGTAGCGTGCTGTCGCGCTCGGCGACGCGTCCACACATTGACTGCAAAACACGATTGTATAATTAAGTTACGTTATTTACATCCCTGTTACAACAAAATGAAAATAATAAAGGTACCGTCATTCCGGTTTTGCAAAAATCACCCAAATCATTACAACGAAATAATGTTTCAGATAATAATACTGACAAAATAATCCACAGTTATAATAATTAAAAATGTTCGATTAAACAATGATTAAAAAATGTTTTTCAAAGTTAGTGACTTTTTTTTCTGAGTTTGTTAACCAATTGAGAATAGAACTGATGAAAACAAGTGAGTTTTTAGTGAGCAGCTGAATTTTGAAATTTCATTAGCCGAAAAATGTTCAGATCGCAATTATTGTAATTGCAACAGTTGTGACGTGATGTATCGAACGGAGCCTGCGAGACTAATGGCCCGGACGGAGGGCCAAAATTTATGAATGAACGCGGCGCGTTCGAAAAAGCAAAACGGGTGTTATGAAACGTTTACAAAAATACGGGGGTATAATTAACCCGGCCAATAATACTTTGGTGCTTCGCTAAAACAAACAGCGGGTTCCGCTGCTGCATCACGTATCTGCAGCGGTGCGCGTCCCCCCTAATGTTTTTAATAGCCCTTCAAATTCGTATAATCTTATATCGCGACTCAATAATCACGACGGTTAATGCGTGAGAGATTTATCGGTCACTTAAATATATCGGTACAATTCGTTTGGATCTGCCTTTTTTTTATGCGCTTAAACGTCAACGCACTTCAACGAAACGATCTTGCTCGTTCGCCCTGTGGGGAACACATGCGAACTTCAATTTATTTTTGTATCGCCAAGTTTCGATTGACTGCCAATGATAGAAACAAAAAGTTGTCGGTTATAAAAATCTTTCAGAATGAAACTTTTTTTTATGAAACTCTATATATGAGTGTTTATCATGTGAGCACGTATGTTCTTTTTGCCTTTTTCATTTCATTTTTGTTTTTTTTTTTTTTTTACCAAAAATTTTGTTGCAACTGAAGAATGGAGTAAAGAAAAAAAAGGAATAAAAATTTGAATGCTCTGATATGCAAATATTGATTCTGTATACCTCGATCGGTTGTCTTCACCTCGTTACACGCATTCTTATCTCGTCATCTTCGAAACTCGTTCTCCAAGTTACAGAGCGCTATTGATTCTATTGCCTTAATTGCATTTTTTTAAATACAATGTTTCCTTTTTCTTTCATTCCCAATGTAAATAACTCGATGCAAATAAAAATTCTTGAAACTGCATTGAAATTTCAACGTTTGTTAAAAACCATTTTTTTTTTGTAAATTAATTTCGAATCAATATAAAAGACACTCATCAATCTAAAACAATTTTTCTCTAAATTTTTTATTAATGAGAAGTACGGGGAAAAAATGTTATCTCCAAGTTAGCAGGAAATCAAAGTTAATATATCAAAGACTTCTGAATGCAATCCACTTTTCAAAAAGTTTTTCAGTAATAAATCCAAGAGTGTGGCTAATGAACCATTTCCATTAACGTTTTATCAGGTGGGAAAAGATCTTTCTATCTTTATCTCAGAAATGCTAATGATTTGACAGAAACAGACAATTTCGTTCGATTAATTTGAAAGATCGTGCCGCAAAATCGATGTGAATAAAAAAAGGCGCCTTTATCGATTAACTTACGTCAGGAGTATAAATATTTCAGATCCTCGAAATATATTACAAAAGCGCACAATTTACTTATAATTCTCGGATTGATAATTTAGTGGTAGATATTTGTGTGGCGGCACGCACACTCTCCGGGCCATTAATATTCATCCGCCGACACGTTTGGAAACCGTTTTTCCGACCTTTCGTCAAGTGGACAAATGTTGAAACAAGTTGTCCACACAAAAACATTTCGACCCCGAAATTCTCAACTTTATCATCGTCATCGTACGTGAAACAATCTGAGTAAACACACTTAGATGCTCCTGCGATAGTAAACAGATTTTTCAATCTGGTAACATTCCTACGGCTTTTTTCATGGAAATTAAACATTTTATTTATAGCAACAGTTAAGGTAATTGTGACAGGTGAGATATAAATGTGATAGTATCGGAATTAAACAAAAGGTTTTTTTTTTTCAAAACTATCAATTTATTAGAGTGACACAAATACCCCAACTATCCTTTTAATAAAATGTCATTTTTGTTTATAACAAAAAAAGTTGCTTAATATCAAATCTTTTTGAAGGGGTGTTTAGATTAGCGACGATTGGCGAGTCGAGCGGAACGGGATTTGCACACATATCCAAAACGCCGGATGTTTATAATCATTCGTCCGTCACTCTTCCAACGTACGCAATTCAATTCCAATGCGATAAAAAATAGGCTAACTGATTGGCATAATATCGAGACTGACACGTGAGTCACAAAGTTTAACACAAAAGAATTTGTTACCAACTGAAGACTAAATATGCCAAACCATTTCGTGTTGTGTCTAACTGATTGAAATTTGCCAGATCACATGTGCGAAAAAAAAAAAAAATTCAAAACACCTAATGCATTTCAACGATATGACTTTATCAATACAAATTGAACAATTCATTGTGTTTAATTTTGAAAGAAATTTAAAATGTTTTTCTGAATTCCAATGTTCGATTTTCAATATTTTATAATTGCGATGGATCTGTCGACTGAGGGTAGAAAAATAAAATAAAATCGTCCGAACTAAGTGAAACACAAAAGAGACACATTTTTAAATTGCAAATGACACGTTCCCACAGACCGATTAGCGATCGGCAGAGTTCGATAAAAGTAGAGCTGTTAGGGTGAGCGTAAAAATTTTAGTTCTATTGGGACGACACTTGTATTCGCGATCAGAGCTTCTGATTTGAATGTCGTTTTAGTTCACGACTAATGTCACAAAGTGCTTTCGATTTTGCCAATGATCGATCGCCGTCCAACACGAAACTGCAACTAATGAAAATTGAAACGTGTCCTAAGAGCGTGTTATAAAAATAATTTCAATAAAGAAACATCTACTTCAAAAATTATTCGACTAAAGATTTTATACAAATGTATTTTTCATTGAATGTTTGTATAGTAATAAAACAAATAAATCTAGACGTAAATTTTTTTTTTTTTTTTTGGATTTTGTCGTTCTTCGGTTTGTAAAATCAACATAAGTTATACCGATAAAGACCTCTTGACTTGGACGTGATTTGATCAACTTTTCGTATCATGCGCGGAGCTTCAAAATGTTCTTTCGCGAATAATAACGACATAATCAGGGAGACTTACATTCTCAGACATCGTATATAACGAGACCTCAACTTATACTAAACGCAGTCGTTTCACAACTAAAATTCACGTAACGCAAATTCCCTGTAAACTTTATGACTGCAATAATCGTAATCTGAATCGTTGAATCGGATTTCAACATTCGGGTGGTCCTAGAGCCATCGAACTTGTCACTTCTTAGAAGAAAAATAGAACAGGTATTCTTACCCTGAAAAACATGGTTCATTTGTTATTCCCTTCCATCTTATGAAAATCTCAAAATCAAATCGCAGTTTACCAAAAGTGATTTTGTTTTATGATTACATTTTTTTCTTTTGATCTGAAGTATTTTCTTTTTCAACGTTGAACTCAATCTCTGGTTCTTCGAACATCACTGAGTACACAAATTAAGAATTTTCACTCAATCAGATTGAACAGGAAAAAAAAAATTTTTTTTTTTCATTTCAGGCCAAAAACTTTCTCATGACACATGAGAAAAAAATTAGGAACGTCCCATAAATACCAGTCCACTACATTAATTGAGCTGCGCTGTTAGTGCAAATGGTGTTTCACGTGCTCATCGTCCCTAAAGAGTCTCTCAATCACAATCTACTCGACAAGTTAAACATCTTCAATGTTTGACACTGTTCGTGCGCACTCGCGTTGCGCAACTTTGCTTTTTCGTCTTGTTTATACGCAACCCCTTCCTCATATTCTATTTTTTTTTTTTTTATAATCAAAATTCCGTTACCTTTTCGTGTGAAATGAAAAATATGAAAAACATCTAGCTGCCTTAAAAATAACCTTTCTTAACGTTTCTTCTTTTTTCTAATTTTTATCAATCAAAAAACAGCCAATTAAAAAAATTGTAAAAGATAAAGAAAAATATTTTGAAATAAAAATAAAGAAAGTTTAATAAGAATTTGACAGGTGTCAAAATTTGTGGGGATGAATTTGTAAAATATGGTTTCAGTAAAAAAAATGTAGATATAAAAAGAGTAAGAGCAGGAAAGGAAATAAAATTCGAATGAAAAAAAAACTGAAGGACGAAAAACGGGACATGCGGTTTTGATAATGAAAAATTGCGAAATATTATTGACATGGTCTTTCCCCGAAGAGCACGACAAACAATGCAAACGAGGCTTCGGCTTGCTGGCAGCGCGTTCGACTTGGAAGGAACTTATAGAAGTACAGGCTTTTGAACGAAAGAAGCCAGAGGCCGTGCTTTCCCACACTCGTTACAACACGGCATTCTTCGGTAAACTCTCGCGACCGCTTCGATAGAGAATAGTGAGTACTGAATATTAATACCAACTCGAACACCAACTTTACCCCTCATCAAACATTGAAAATTACTGTCCACCCTGATAGACTCTCGTCTGTTACCGCGTAAACTCCAAATCAAAAGAAGCTGCTCATTACTTCCTTATCTAAATGGTCATCATCCTTTTTCACGTATCAATTTTTTTTTTCAAAATTACTTTTGATAACACACTTTTTCTTAATTCCATTTCCTAACTACAAATTCACTCAAAAGTAAGTCCAACCACTATTTTTTTTTTTTTTGCAAAAAGTGATATTTAAATTAAACTCATTTAAATTTGAAGATTAATTATTTAACTTTAATTCTCTTCAATTTAAAAATCGTTACTGTTTAAATTGTCATAAAGTTATTGACAGTTAATCACGGATTATTGAAAGTTCGGTTTTTTTGATTGAAATTTCTTTTGCTCATAATTTGACTACAAAGGCAACGTAATTCAAAACTATGCATAAACATGTCGGTTTTGTCAATGATTCCAAAAACAAGGTGAATGAATTGTCGCTCATTTTAATTTCAAAAATGCGCAACGGCGAGAGGAGAGACGGTGATGCGCATAAATTAAGCATCAGATGCCGAAGGGGAGAACTGATGAACGAGAAAAAAAGGCGCCGTTTAAGTTTTCAAGTTCGACATTATTCACAATGAGCGACTGCGAACCGCGAGACGCCCGAAATGAAACGGTTCCGATGAAAGAGAAGAAAACGTGTGTGGTGCAAGGTCTGCAACTTTATGTCGCGGCCTTCTGCCAATAAATAGTCATAATTATACGGCAAAAACGGCGCTGTTACCGTATCATAGCCACCAAAACGGATTTGGCGTGAATACATTACCGACTCGAGTTTACCGATCACACACGGCGATATCACCTTTTTTTCCTTTTCTTTCTCTTCCTTTTTTGTTGTTTATCGCATAGTTTTTGGTTTATGATTAAATCTACTAATTACAGCCTTAAACTACATTCCTTTTAGACAACGTTGACGACACATATTTCTATGCAAACTATACGTCAAACTGTGAACAAAACGTTGGGGGATTATTCACACGTATCAAAAAAAAAGATAATTATGTAAAACAAACTAATTGCTTTTTTCATTCTCACAAATTTAATTGTATTTAAATTTATCAATTTTATCAATTGTTTTTTTACATGAAAATGATTTTTTTTTTTTTTTTTTTTTTCATTAAATAATATTGTACACTAAACGATTTTTTACAATATTAAAATGATTATAGTCGAGACTACTCTTTTTTTATTCGTCAAATTGTTAATGTACAAAAATTGTGATGTTACCAAAATTGTATTGAAATTTTATTTGAACAAAAAAAAGTTGATGAAATTTAGAAAGAATATCGCGCGGTGAACGTTATAAATGTTTGTCCGGAGCGAGCGGCGAATAGAAAACGATTGATATAAAGTTGTGAAACGTGAAAGTTAAGGCACAAACAAGTCTGTTTGTGGACTTTATTTGCAACTGCATACGAAGTTAATTTGAAGGAGTGACACGATATTTCTTAGTACGCGTCGTCACATATTTATAGCCGGGTAAATATTCGAAACGAATTTGCGTTTAAACCCAAAGGGATTCTGCGACGCAGCCTAAACGCTCTGCTCGGCTTTGAGCCCATCATTCCTGTTAGGGCGCGAGCTATTGAAAAGAAACATGAGTATATTCACCAATCTCCTTGTCCAAATCACAGAATCTAGAACGTTCTCATATACAAAAATTCAACGAAAAAAAAAACGTTGTCAATCACTGACTAAAATGACGTAACTTCATAAAAAATAAATCTTTTTATTTCAGTCATTCATTAGCTTTTGAAAATTTTCATTTTGATATCCAGACTTTAGGATGTAAAATAAATTTTGTTTTGACATCAGTGACCAGAACATTGGCAATGATTTCAGGAACACAGGTCAATCATTTCAAGAACTTGATAATAAAGTTGTATCTTGGACAAAGGTGGTCAGAAGAAACCTCCATGATTTAAGGGCCAATATAAATACAATAAAACAACGTGCGATCTACAAAGTTTGCTACATCTTTTATCCTTCCTTTGTTGTTACCGAAGGAAGAAAAAAATGATCTGTTGAAGGTTTTCTGACAAGGACATGATTTTTCGCCGCAAAAGTATGATGTCAAATAAAACAGTCAATCATAAATTCAATGTTGCAATTTGTGGACGAAATCCTGTTGGTTTGAATTTTGAACAAAAGAAATTTATTTTTCAATTATTAAAACTGTCCCTGGTTGTAATAAATTATTTGGTGAAATTTGAAAGAATTTTGAAAGAATTTGAAAGAAAGAGGAACGATATCAAAACAAAAAAACAAAGACGAAGTGAGAGGTGAAATTGTAAAGAAAGGAAAAGGGCCGGGTGCACACGTCGAGCCGGTGAAAATATCCCGGGAACGTTAAGATGTGAGCCTCAATGACAGTGTCAACACTCGAGCGATGTTTCAGCAATTACGAACTGCTTTTATTTGTCCTTCCCCAAATGTACGCGATACAAGTTGAATAACTGCAGAATGAGCGCTTGCAGTACCACAGGTTACATATTTCTGGCGGTCTCAAAAATTGTCCCTGATTTTTCTTTGGGCTCTGTAACAGAATGTGATACTTGAGAAAGACGTTTTTTCAGGAAACGAAATCGGTCTATCAGAGGAGTTTGAAAAGGCCCGATCCTAAAATATTTGTCGTTGCAAAAATAAAGGCCAGGTGGTAGTCGAAGAAATATCAGAGAGGGATTAGATCAATTTCTTTTATGTGACTATTTTTTAACGTTGTATTTTCTTTTTAAATTTTACAAGGATCACCAAAATCTTTGTCAAATGTATGTTCAAATGTGCTTCCAAATAATGTATTCTGTTACGATGAAGAAACGAAACAAACAAAAAGAAACAAACAGTGAATCAAAATTAAAAAGAAAGTGAAAGACAAATTTCGTTCAGAGATGCAGTTTGAGATTCGAAGATAAAGTTGTGGTCAGACGAATAAGCGAGAACAAGAGAGGATCGATATTTTTCAAAGTCATCTGGCGCCGTAGGAGCATCATTCATAAAAACCAGAAGATGGAAAAGGTGTCAGAAAATACTACAGCCAGCACAACTGAGATGTCAAAATATTATCTTTTTTTGTCTCTCTCTTGCTCTTACTTGAGTAATCTTTTTCGCCTTGGAGTTGTTTTGTTACGGCTTTGTAAAATGAGTTTGAGGTATACTCAATTAAACAAACAGATCAAAATTTTCTAACACCATTCACCAGGTGAAATAAAGCAAACAAAGAGTTGTTCTGCAACTACATTCAACCTTTTGATCTAAAACTGAATAAATATTGTTCAATATCATCATGAATAATTGATTTAATACATTTCTGTGACTTATTTTTTCATAATTTCTGGTTACGTGATTGAATATTTGGAGTTCAAAAGTAATAAACAAATAGCAAAGTGTATATGAAAATCTACGTAATTAACAAAATTAAAAAAAAAAAACATTTAATAAAAATGACATTCAAGTGCTTTTTACATCAGTTTGTTATAAAAGGAAAATGTTAAAAATGAACAACTAAAGTCAAAATTGTTATACTAAATTGGAGAAGAAATTTAAATTTTAATAATTATTCCTTTTATAAATAACAAATAACGAATTCGATGATCCGTTTTGGAGCAGAGAATTGAATCGATTTGGATTAAATATTTTTCTGGGTATTTAAAACAATTGTTAACCCTTTTATTTATCTTTACATTTTGTTTATTTTTATATAAGATCGTATCTGTCAACACCTTATTAATCACAGAGTACATTCTATGAAACATGTATCGACGTCGTTTTTCTTTTCAGTTCCATCATCTTTTGCAGCAGCACGCATGCTGGCTTCAATCACCTGCAGCGAGACACTTGACTTTGCACATATCTATTCATTTTTTCAACCCGGAAGGCACTGCATATTTAATATTTATATTCTAAGAAACAAATATCAAAAAATTTTTATACAAATTTAACATATCCAAATTGAAATTCAAATACCTCTCGATTATTAAGAACAATTTCAATTCATTAAACAAAATTTCAAATATTTTATGATTGTAAAATAATGCAAAATCGATGCAAAATATAATTTGTTACTTTATTTGTTAATTAATAAAATGAACTCATAAATAAAGTTGCACAATGTATTTTTATTCCATGTTTATTCTATATAGAATATTTATTCAAAAATAATATGTATTAAAAAAACAAGTTTTTTAGTTAATCTACAAATCGACTTGGGTTTCATTTGTTTGACTTCCAAGCACTTCTGGATTTGTTAACGCTTCGTCCAACTTGGCACTGATGCAATCGTCCAACATTTTTGATTTGTTCGGCCCCTCGGTGATCTTGTCGTAACACTCATATGCAACCTTTTCAACGTTTTCGTAAAAGACCATCTCCTTGCCATTTTCTTTGGACCATTTCAGGAGAGGCACGGCGCAAATCCAGTCGTAGGGGTTTCTATCTAATTGCACTGTCGTAGCGTTCAAAGTTTTCAGATGCTCGACGTCAAAGCAGCTAAGTCTGTTCTTAGACACGTCCAACTCTTTCAAATTAGGCAGGTGTTGAAAAACGTTTGGATCGAACTGAAATATCCGGTTTCGTTCTAGCTCCAACGATTCCAGGTTTTTCAGGTCTTTAAACCAGGAGGCTTTGACTTCAGTCAGTTCGTTGACTGCCAATGACAGACGTATCAACTTGGAGAGACCAGCAAAAGCGTCGTCCTCGATGGTTTTCAGTCCTGTCTTGGAGATCATCAAGTGAGTTACGACATCAAACAGTGGGAGGAATCCATGATTTACCAGAACTGGAATATCTGATAAGATGAACACCAGGATCAAATCTATACTTGGTTTTGGAATTTTTTGTATGTCGTTGGTATAGTTTGTAGACTTCATACAAGCTACAGCAGTCAAACTGCCAACTTTTTCCGGTGGTATCGGCGGTTCGATACAAACATTTTGCACAGCAATAAAGAAAGAAAAGATTGTACAAATGAGAAACACCGGTCTGGACATCTTCGAAGATGAAGTTATACTGAGACGTTGGCAGTGAATCTTTACTCAGAATCATAATCGTGGCCTTGACTCGGATGCATTTTTCCAAATTGCTTCCGACGTCAGATGTAGTTGGTAGATAATAAATGATGAAAGAGTTTGTTAGTTCTATTGAAAGAATTACATGCACAATTGTTGAAGTAAGAAAGGATTGTCGTAAGATACATTGTAAGATGCAATTTTTTAGTGAATGAATCATACAAAATTAAAAAACGCAGATACATTTGAACGTTTAATTAAACTGTTTTGTTAAAAAACAATTTTGTATAAGTTTTACATGAAAAAATGTTAAAAATGAATTGTGATAACTCATTGAGTTCATTAGAATCAAAAGTCAAGGTTATTGGACTAAGTTAGAGAATCATTGTAAATGTTAATATTTGTCCTGAAAATTTATTTCTTTTTTCATTTGTTTTTGATTGAAGAATCGGATGAATTTTGATAGTTATTTTTCGAACAGTTTAAATCATTATTTAAATGTTTCAATTTTATTTATTGTTAACTCATATCTGTCAACACTTTATTAACCACGCATTATTAACTACATTTTATAAAATATGTATTGACTTCGTTTTTCTTTTTATCTTTTGCAACAGCACTCGTGCTGGTTTGAATCACCTGCAGCGACAGATTCGATTTTGTACATATTTATACACCTTTTCCACCCTGAAGGCAACACACATTCAAAATTTATATTTTAACGAACAAACATTAAACAGTTTTTGCTCAAAACATGTATCTAAATTGAAATTTCAATTATCATAAATAATTTTAATACTTTCAACAAAATTAAAATATTTTATAAATCTAACATTTTAGCTATTCAAATGTTATATAATTACAATTGATTTAATTCTTTCATCATTCATATCTATCAATAAATTTTATCTGACGATAAAAGCAATGTGGGAAAAATATATTCAAGTCAAAGTTTTGATTATAAAGCTGAGTCAGGATTCACTGCCAATGTCTCAATGTATCTTCCAACTTCGAAGATGTCTAGACCTGTGTTTCTCATTTGTACAATCCTTTCTTTCTTTACTCTTGAGTATTTGAAACTTTGAACGCAACAAAAGTAGATATAGATAGAAACTCCTACGACTGGATGTGCGCCGCGCCTCTCTTAAAATGGCCAAAAAAATAGCAAGGAAATAAATTTTAGCTTTAACAAATACAAAAAGAACTCAAATAAAATCGAAATTGCTTCCTAGATTAACTGAAAAACTTGTTTTGTAATGTTTTAGGTTTTAATGAAAATTATATCTCAAAGTATCCGTTCTATCTTTTCTAGTGATACGAAGTTCATCAAAAAGTTCAAATAAACATTACTTTGACTTTTCTTCGATTTTTAATATTTCCTTTTATGGTATTCAAAAAAACAAGATTAAATGTTATCTAAAGAAGTGATCGGTAATTTTCTTCAATTCTAAGAGAAATAAAAAACCAACAGTTTTAAATATAAATCGTATATTTACACATAGGAATCTACAGATCCAACCGACTTCATTTTTCAAAACGAAATTAAAATGAAAAGTAATAAAAAATGCTTATACTAATTCGCTATCATAACTTCCTCCGCGGCCATTTGCATATCATCATCCTGCATCTCCTCTTCTCTTCGTCTTTGATCGACATTCCTCTCCATCATGTCTTCGCTCTCCATCTGTGATTCTCTCTCTTCCATCGCTCGCCTCTGCTTGAGTCCAGCAGCGGGCGATCGAATGAGGGACATGTTGCGCTGTACTTCCTTAACATCGATCTCCTGTTCGATCTCCCTGCCCTTGATTAGTCGCTGCATTATGTGAGCGTTCTGTCGTTTCTGTTTGATCTCTTCCACCTTCTTCATTGCCTCTATCGACTTCTGCCATAATTCACGGTTATATTTCACCGGCCGGTTTCTCCTCTTTTCAAATTCAAACGCCGGATCGTTGACCAAATCTTTTCCAGCTGTTTTTCTGAATGCTTTAGTCCATTTGACTTTCCTTGGGTTCTTCTTCTTCTTAAAGGCTGCGTGACATTTGGATCGGCAAAATCTAAAAATCTGAATACAAATTTCAAAATTTGATATATTTAACAACATATTGAATAGATTAAAAATATTTTGTAACAAAAAGAAACAGCAAAATAATTAAGATTCTGACTTCAGTTACCAAGTTTTTTTAATATTATTCTGAAAGTGATCTTTTTCAGGTTAGATTACTAATGATTTTATATAAACAAATGTTATGTTGATACTTTAGGTGATACAAAATGTCAAAATTTTGTTGACAAAAATGAGCGTTGAAACTAATATATAAACAAACGACAATTTTTTCGCACAATGATGGAAATTATTACATTATGTGCATGGAAAGATAAACAATTGTCTTTTAAATTATAATATAAAATAATAACTTACCTTACTGTCGTTTCTGACAAATTGAATGCCATGTCCCGGGTATATCCGGGACGAGCAAAAATAACATGTCTCGATACGCATTTTCGTTTATAAAAACACGTGCGTATCAGGCAATTGGACAGATTAATAAAAACTTTGGAGCACAATGAGGTTAAACATGGAGAGGTTAGGTGTCTCTCAAAAATCACAACCAACGCCCTCTACAACTTAGCATTATTTTTGGAACGTTCACTGACGAGAGTTGGTCTCTCTCAAATCTTGTTGAATAAACAGAGAAAGAAATATTCTCTGTTGCCGAATGACACGTAAACACCACAGGAACTGCTAAGTGTTTCATTCTGTTCCGATCTGTTTCACGTTCCACGTTTCTCGGTACCGAAAAAAAATAAATGCGTGCACATGGAGACTTCTATACCTCTAACAATAACGTTTTGTTAACAATTGTTTTATCGCTGAAGTGACGACAGATATTACAAGTTTCGAAGAAAAAAAAAACGCTCGGCAATTATGGTAATATTTTTAATAATTTTTAAACTTTTTTCATTCAATATACGTTCTATCCAAAACATGATTACAATGTGATGTCCTAACCTAACATTTTAATTTCAATTTGTTCAATCCATTATTCATTTGCTTTTAGCATTCGAATTTTGTATTCTTAGCGTATAAAAACAAATCAGTTCATTATTATTTATCAAAAGGGTTATGTTTAATGCCATCTTTTGAAGAAAATATAAATTTCAAATTACAAATCTAAAATTATAACAAAAACACATGTAAACAATGATAATTTTCTTGTTTCCAGTCGAAGTTATATGTTCTTTATGAACATGCAGCAGGTTACGCCTTGTTCCTTGTCAAGGAGTTTGAGGAGATCGGCCTTTTATTGCCCCAGGTCGAGGCCTCCGTGACCGACCTCTCCCGCTTCAACCAGGTTGTCAAACTTTTCGGATTCTCCCCCTTCAAAACCGCGCTAGCGGCTTTGGAAAGTATCAATAGCATCTCCGAAGGAGTTCTTCCTGAGAATTTGAAACTGTTCCTTGACCTCAGCATCCCTAAGAAGAAGAAAGTAGTCCTAGGTGTGGGTGACCCGAAACTAGGAGCTAGTATCACCGAAGGCTTAGATTTGAAATGCGACCATACCGGCGTGGTTCCGGAGTTGCTCCGAGGAATCAGGTTCCACTTCCACAACATGGTGAAAGGATTCACCAGCAAAAGTTCGGCCGTTGCTCAATTAGGTCTTGGGCACAGTTACTCCAGGGCTAAAGTCAAGTTCAACGTCCACCGAGTTGATAACATGATTATCCAATCGATTGCTCTGTTGGACCAACTGGATAAGGACATTAACACTTTCAGTATGAGGATCAGGTATGAATCACTGAAAACTTGGAATTTTTGAAGCATAATTTTAGGCTCATTTAAGTTACAGCTAGAATATAAATTACTGAACTATCAGATTTAGTTGAAGTTAATACCATAATTAATCAATATACTTAGAAGTTGTTTATTCAATGAATAAATTTGTTTTCAGAGAATGGTACAGCTACCACTTCCCAGAACTTGTGAAAATCATCCCTGACAACTACATGTACGCGAAGGCAGTAAAACTGATCAATAACCGGAAAGAGCTTTCCAACGACAAGCTTGAAGAGCTCGAGCAAATAGTAAACGATAACGCAAAGGCTCAGTCGATAATTGACGCCTCAAAATCATCGATGGGTATGGACATCAGTCAGGTTGACCTCTTGAACATCATGATGTTCGTCGGTCGAGTGATCTCCATGTCCGACTACCGCAGAAAACTCGCTGACTATCTCAGGAGCAAGATGTCCAGCGTGGCGCCGAATCTGGCTGCTCTGATTGGCGACCAGGTTGGGGCCCGTCTCATTGCTCATGCAGGCTCGCTGACGAACTTGGCCAAGTATCCGGCGTCGACCGTCCAAATTCTTGGCGCAGAGAAAGCTCTTTTCAGGGCCCTCAAAACCAAAGGAAATACTCCAAAATACGGTCTGCTGTTTCATTCGACTTTCATCGGTCGAGCCGGGATGAAAAACAAGGGTCGAATCTCGAGATACTTGGCAAACAAATGCTCAATCGCCTCAAGGATCGACTGCTTCAACGACGTGCCGTCTAACATCTTTGGCGAGAAGCTTCGACAACAAGTCGAGGATAGATTGAAGTTCTATGACACCGGGGATGTACCGAAGAAAAATGTAGACGTGATGTTGGAGGCCATCGAGGAAGCGGCAAAACTCGTGCCGATGGATGACGAGGAACAGGGCGAAGAGAAGAAGAAAAAGAAGAAGGACAAGAAGACTAAGAAGAGGAAGCACGAGGAGATGGAGACAAATGGGGTAGGGGAGACCAATGGACATTCGGAAATCAAGGAGAAGGTCGCAGAGAACGGTGCAGATGAATCGGTTAACGATGGCGAACCGAAGAAGAAGAAAAAGAAGAAGAAGGCAAAGAAAGCAGATGGGGAACAGTGAAAGTGAAGAAAAGCATAAGTTACATGATGTATTTATGTATAGGCATATTTTTTTTTGTATTCATTAGTTGTACATAAGGCTCTGATACATCTACATTTCTACAAGTTGGAGACTTTACATTCGTTCCTCAAAACTGTAACCGTAACTGTAATTTTGATATGAAAAATATACATGAAACTTGTTGGAAATTAGTTTTGGATTTTGTTTTCATTCAACCTTCTCATTGAATTTGGTTTGTTTGATTGAGATGTCCTTTTTTTGATAGTACCAACGAAATATAACATTTTTTTAAATTGCATCATCCCAATGCAATGTTGCGTGCAAGCTGAAGAAAAGTTGAATGTACTGGACATAACTCATGACTATACTGTTCTATTGATTTTAGAACTGACACTAATTTAATATTGAAAATCCACACAAAACTATAGACGACTCTAGATTATCAACTGGTGAATAGTTGCGGCAGAGTCTCGGCGTGCTTCTTAGCGTAGCGTCGTTCTTTGTTGCCTCTCATTAATCATACCCGAAACTTTAAAAAAAAATGTGGAATTACGTTTTCTTTTCTATCGTAATCACAATCATTTCATTACTATGCCATCACAATTTGCGCAAATCGCTCAGTATTGTTGATCGACCCAAAAATCGTTATGATTATATTGTAGGTACGTATGCATTTTTCATAGAATTCAAATTATTCAATTGAAATCAATAAGAAATTGATTTTGCAAGTTCGATTTTGAAGATAATAAAAATTCAATTTTAAACACTTCAATAAAAAGTTGCAATTGAGTGATGCAAGATGTTTGCAAAGTTTTAGTACAATTTTATCATCATTTTTGAGTATTTTAAAATTTCAATTGAAATTGAGCATAATAGTAATAAACTCTTTTGAAACAAATTTTTTGCTTGAAACAATTTTTATAATAACTTTTAATTTTAGTTGGAGCTGGTACAGCCGGGTGTGTTATAGCATCCAGACTATCAGAAGACACAAACTCCACAGTGCTTCTAATCGAAGCGGGTGGATATTTTAATTGGATGGCAACTGTCCCTCTAGTTGCTCCATTAATGCAGGGTTCATCGGTTGATTGGTCTTATAAAACCGAGCCACAATTTTATTCTTCGGCTGGTTTTCATAACAATGTAAAGTACAAACTTAACTAAACTAAAAGTGTACAAGAACAACTTTTTTTTTCATATCTTAAGTTTTTTGGTTTCAATTGTAGCAACAATCCTGGCCTAGAGGGAAAGGTCTGGGAGGAAGTGGCCAGATGAACTATCTCGTTCACTCTTTTGGGCGACCGGAAGATTTTGCAGGCTGGCCAAACGAGTGGTCCTATGCGAAGATGCAACCGTATTTCAAAAAAGTTACAAATATGTTGCACGTCAAAAGCATCTCCAAGGAGTACGATTTGATGAAAGCTTTTTTCGAGTCGGCGCAAATTTTCGACGACGAGGATGTTGTTTTTTGGAAACCAGCCACCACTACTAACGATGGAGCAAGGTGGAGCTCTTTCAATGCTTATCTCAAACAAGCTTGGAACAGAGGAAATCTGAATATTTTAATGAAAACTATGGTAACAAATGTTAGTATCACAAATTAAACTTTTATTAAAATTAGCAAATTCAGACTTTATTTTCAACATTTTTCTTTCTATTTTTTAGCTCGTTCTGGATTTAAATAATAAAGTCGAAGGAGTAGAAGTGAGATATGAGGATGAATCGACAGAATTCATCGAGGTGCAACAAAATGTGATTCTTTGTGCGGGAACAATTAATACCCCGCAGTTGCTCATGGTTTCAGGCATCGGACCAAGAGCAGAACTCGAAAGACACAATGTTGGTTTTCAAAGATAAGAATGAATTCTTTACAAAAGATTTAATTATTTATTTTTCTAATTCCAAATCGTTGTTCGCACTTCTAGATAACAGTCAAACTTGACTTGCCTTCAGTTGGCCAAAATCTGTTTGACCATTTTTATTATCCCATTTATGTTAACTTGAAATCTCCAGTTAGTATCACTTTGAGAAAGATCCAGACACCTTCTACGGTGCTGAATTATCTACTTCATGGAAATGGTAACTAAGAAACTCAAAAGAAAAGATATCAATACTAATTGAAAGATCCAATCTTTTGATTTTAAATGAGGAATTTATTTTCCGTAGGATATTTATCATTTAATGGTATCATGGGAATGGCTCGTGTTAATCACAGTTCAGTTATGATGTGCGGTATGGGATCAACAGATGAAAAAGTTTTACGAGACATCGCAAATTATAAAACGGAGGTAAATTTGCGATTCGTTCATTTGCAGGACATTGTATTTTTAGTTTTATCACAAGATTTTTTCATCCTTGATTTAGAAAAAAAAAAAATTAAAATGAAAAATATAGATTTTCAGATCTATGTTTCCGGCCTACAAAGATAGTAGCCACGAAGGGTTTCTTTACTTGGCGAGCTGCTGGCAACCGAAAAGTCGTGGCAACATAACTTTGAGATCCAACAACATTTTTGACGCTCCAAGAATAGATCCTGCTTATTTGGAGAACGACGAAGATGTTTCTTGTACCCACGAAGGTGCTCTTCTTCATTATTCAATCAAGTCAAAGTGAACCCACAATTTTTACAAAATATTATATTATACAAAAAAAATTTTTGACTTTTAGCTATAAAGTTAGCTCTTCGCACCTTAGAATCGCCTTTGTTTCGTCATTATGGTGCTACGGCGCATATTCCAAAACTTAAAGACTGCCAGCACTTAAATGAAGATTATTTTGATAGTAATTTTGCCGAATGTGCACTGAGGACAGCTGGAATGACGAATTATCATCCAGCAGGAACTTGCAAAATGAGTTTAGAAGATGATGGAGTTGTGGATGAATATCTAAGGTCTTATAGAACTTATTTGTTAAAAAACTATTTTTCTATGAAAATGTTTATTGAGTTTTTTTTCACAATTCAGGGTGAAAGGAGTCGAGCGTTTAAGAATAATAGACGCAAGTATATTGCCTTCTCCTATCAGTGGGATGCCAAATTCAATAATTGTTGCCTTAGCTGAACGAGCAGCGGATTTAATACAATTGAAGGAACAAAATGCATTTTTAAAGCCACATAATTATTGAAATGATTTATGGAATTGTTAAAATTGTCGATGAAAAGTGTGTCAAAAGTCTTTTCAGTGGTCTAGTCAAAAGTTTTAGTTTTAAATTCCTACAGATGTGTTGTGATATTTATATAAAACGTTTGAGAGTGTCAATATTTTTGTAATTATTGTTATAAAAAATTATGATAAATAAATAAAAGATTGTTTTGAATTTTGTTAACAAATGTAAAACTGTTCCAATTGATGCTGAATGAATTGAAAACAAATAAGAATCAGTGAACATGTCAGTGTAAGAAGTTCTTAAATTTTCTAACTAAATTTGCACAGATATGCATAATTTATTATGGACGTACTACTGGAAACACACGGAGCAGATTCACTAAAAGCGCCTGAGGGACTTACTGAATTATGTGCCGACATTTCTCGAGAAGTAGGTCAAAGTTCAATGCAAACAAATTTAAACGTTGGTTAAAATTAAAATTTGTTTTCAAAATACACTTTCATTTAATTTTACAATTTCTTTTCATCTAGGTTTTGAGACAGCAACCAACTGATTTATACACTTTTATAGCAGATTATACCGAGGCTCTTTTAATGACAAGAGAAAATCTAAAGGGTTACAAACAAATTTTATATCATAATAATGAATGTTTACAGATCAACTTAAGTTTTGCTTCACCTTAATTTTGTCATGTTACAGTTGCAATTAAAGTTGTTGACCATGTTTTGCAAGGCAGCGAGAATATCCTATCGATTTTGAAAAAGCATGGATGTAGTTTAGAAAAGATAGCTGAAATTGCACCACACCTCCAAGTACTAACTTAAAGTATTAAATTGGCGAAAAAAGTGATTTTTAAATAACTGCATTTTAAAAATATTTACAGTCAGCCTTTCGAGAATATTTAGACACTGCTAATCTTCCATGCGACGAATTTTGTATAGGTGAAATTAAAAAATCTTTAAATAGTCTGATGATTTGGACTTTACCTTTTAATGTCAACGTCTAAATTTTAATTTCAAAAAAGGTAATGAAAATGATGAAATAAGCGAAATTTCAATCAACAATCTGTTGCAAGAATGTGGGATTTCGATCGAAGAGGCTAACGAAGCTGCTAAGATAATTCAAGTACGAAGATAAAATGTTTATCATTGGACAAATTTATCAAAAAGTGTTTTTAATTGAATTTTTTTTTCTTTTATATATTAGTTGGCATTCAGAAAACATTATCAAAAAATGCTATTTCGAGAAAGCAGAGGTGAGATACAGTGGCAGAGAGCTGTGGCCAACACTGTGCGGATTATGAAAAAAGCTGGAGTTAGCCAAAGAGAGATCAGCGAGAGTACACCAGTTATTATGGTATAAAAAATTACACTTATAAGTAATAAATTAACGTATTAAAAACAACCTTCTAATTTTATGGAACTTTTCAGTCTGTCTACAAAGGATATTATACAAGAAAAAACCAGCTTCTACGTCTCAAAGAAGGTAAAAAATAATGACATTTCTATTAATTATAAAATAACTTTTAAAAATATTAACTGTAAAAATATTTGAAACTTAGAAAATGCCAAATCTGATCAAATGAACCCCTCTGTTCAAGCAATAGCTTGGCTCAAAGAGGTTTCCAAAGATACAAATTTCTCTGAGATAAAGGTAAATGATTTAATCAACAGAATATCACATTTTTAACTAAAGTTGATTGTCACAATTTGTTTTTTGTTTCAGCTTAATGAACCTTCTAATGATGTATCAATGTTTGAAAAGATGACAGATTTATCCTCGCGTTCTTGCTCTCTGATTTCCTCAAAAGCAAATTCAACGAAAGAATAATCTTTGAAAGCCAATTATTGTATTTATTATTGATAAAAACCTGGAGACTTAAATTGACAATACAATTATACCAAAAGTAAAAAAAGAACGTTATAAAATGTGTGAATGTTTTCTAATAGATCTGAAACCAAGTGAATTGAGTGGAAATTTAAGTATCATTTACAACCGTTTCAATAATTCTGACTTCCAATTGTAATTTATCATTTTCAATCTTCGGAACACAATCTTTTGTGATCTCGTTTTTTGAATTTTCTTCACATAACTTATTTTCTTCGTTTCTTTTACCTGAACATAAGAAGGATTTTGTTTTCAATGTAATATAATACAAACGTTTGGCATTCATATTAAATTTTTAGATCAAAAAACATAATCACTGATAGCTAATTTCTCCATTAGGATGAGAACCGAATCCTTGTGTTTTAATTTGTTCAACTCTATATCATTTAGACTGTCATCCTCTGAAATATTTGTTTTCTTCGACATTTCTTCTCTGGGTTGCAATCTTTCGGCAAAACTCCTTTTTTCATACTCTTTGTTGTGCATCTTTGTTTTTTGTCTTTTGATAATCATAATTTAATACTTCAATTTCAGGAAAGAAATGAAAAAAATTTTTACATAAAGACTCACTGATCGAATTTGTAAACATGTCGACGATGATGACAATAATTCAAATGATGATGATAATGGTTGTGGAAACTTGACGAAGGTTCTAATTTTGCAAACTCATTTGGATTTGTGTGTTTAATGGAAGAGGTGGTTTTGGTTCGATGAAGCCTTCTTCTAAACTTCAGAGGTATTTCTTTCTGAATTCGACGCTCCCATTCGTGCAATTTTTTTGCAAAATCTAATCAACGAATTTTGGAAGAAATTAAAATAACTCGTCAAATTTTTTTATGATTGAAACGAATGAACTTTTACCATTATGATGACACTTGTTGCAGTGATGGACACAGTGAGGCTTCATTTTGTGAACTGGACAAGCATTTTTCGGATAAAGAGTATCAATCCTGTCATGAATAATGTTCAACAAACAATGAGCACAACAAATTTATCATCTCCATCAAAAAATTAATTTTCTAAAATTATACCCAATTATTGATTCCTCAGATTTGCTTTTTTTAAATTTGTTAGGATTTTTTTCATCTTTGACTTCAACTCCTTCGTATAATTCACTAGAAACACATTTGTTCGAAGTCCCTTCACTTTTATTCTGATTAGTTAAACACAAAAATGATTCTTCCAACCATTTCTCACAGGCTTCGATTTTTTTAACTCCGCCACTTCTGTCAGCGTCTCCACTTCCACTTTCTTTTACTACTGAAGTGTCTTCTTCCTATTTGAAATAATTTAATAAATATACTACTTGAATAAATGAAAAAAATGTGCAATCACGCGTCTCATACAAATACCTTCATTTCTTGACAAGGTTTCACTTTTGTTGTAATGTAACCAAAGTTCTTCGGGAATTTATGCCGAGCCTTGCGAAAGGCAAGTGCAACTGCAGCTTTGGAAGCCGAAGACACGGTTTGAGACATGATACTAATATTTCATACAGCGATTCAAATTTGCAACCGGTGGACCTTGTCATAACCCGTAATAACTCGACATGTCAAAATCAAAAACTAAAAAAAAAAAGAATGACAATGTTCATTTTCTTATTATTTAATTTAGAAAATCAATTTTTAAACTTGAATTTCCGTTTGAAGTAATATATAACTTACGATTGAGTAGCAACAAATTTATTTTCGTATTTTTAAAGAAAAAAATATCACTAGTTTTGTCGATGTATATGGAGTTACGTGAAAAAACGCTGTATACAGCGACGTAACGAAAATTGTCTGAATGTTCCATTTTGTTTTAAAACAAAACTACATTATATATCTATAAGAAATACTTTGCTTGAGTTAATCACTCTGTACATCACTGTACAAACGAATGAAACAACACAATCGCTAAAGTAGCAGCCGTATACAAAAACTCGATTAATCTTTCTTTATCAAAAAGTTCATTGTTAACAATTGTTCATTGTTTCGTACAAAATTTTTATCGAGAGATTTACAAATCGAAACAATTTGTTCGATATCGAAAAAAAAGGTACTAAGAAAAGTCATAACAAGAACATACAGCAGCGTGTGGACATTAAATTATAGTATGGCTGTCCTTCAAATGTACAATTCTAGATAAAAAGAAATCGCTGTTTTCTTGTATAGAAAAAGCCTAAAACCGCAGAGCTTGAATTCGTCTGCAGTCACTGGTCCAGAGGACGGGAAAGGTTTCGACTTTCTTCCACATTACCGTCGATTTGGCCTGAAGTTATCTAGATTGACAATTTTTTTTCATTAATCGTAAAGCTCAACATGAACAAAAAATTTATCCAAATTTAATTACAATTGTTCATTAATACCTTGCATGATTCGAACATGAGGTGGAGGCATATTTCGTGGGGGGAACATCTGAAAACCAGGATGTGGTTCTCCATCTCTTGGTGCCAGTGGAGGCCTGCTCCTTGGCATTCTAGGATGCTGTCCTTGCCACGACGGTGGGACGTTCGAATTCACTGGAACATAGAGCTGCGCTGGAACATTGCCGGAATTGCAATTAGGATCGCTGCCGATGTGCTGTTCTATCTCTGCTAAACAAAAAAAAGCCAAAACTGAATGATCAGAATCAAAAGAAAATGTACACCTCAAACTACCAAAGTTAAATTGTACCTTCATTAAGTCCAGGTACACTCTGTTCCAAGGGCCTTTTATCACCTTCAAAACAAATCAGATATTAGACTGGCGGCAACATAAGATGTCAAAATATAAATTAGTGCAAAACATTGAATCAAATGAAACCATACAAGAAACGAAAAAAGAAATTTGAAAAAAAAAAGGAAGAAGGATCCAATAAACTTTTTGTTCTGGCGTCCTAGTCCTGGAGGTCTCGTCAGAGTTGTACTTCTGAATGAGAAACAAACAAGAAAAAAATAGGGGAAAAAAACAAAGCCCCCCGTTCCAAGAGCGATTTGCTGGAAACGCATGCACTTGTCAATTTTGTCCCTTTGTTACTTTCGTCTCCTGGTTTCACCCGGTTTGAAAGGTATCTGAAAAAAAAGTAACAAAAAAAATATCTAAACCTACGCATGCCAACTACTGGACATAATCAATCTAGATCTTCTCGACTGCTCCTGCAAGTAGAAAGTTGTACCAAGTTGTACAGTATAAATAAGTCGTGAAACGTCTATTGGTGAGAAGATATGACGTGATGACTGGTGACGACAACTGCTATTCAACCTCGGTCCTTAGGATGAAATACAAGGTAGAAACGGTTAATCTATGATGCTATCGTGTGTAAGAAGCTCGATTATGAATCACCGTTGAAATGGCTGGGTGCCTCGAGCCAAGCTGCGTGGGGACAAAAGTTGAGGGCGCTATTTGAACAAGGCACCGAGCCATTTCCACACCACGCCGTAATCCGCGAGGTATCCGGCACTCTGCGTCCTCAAATACTACTAGCTACAGACCTGGATACGAAGGTGGCATAAGCAGCTTGTTTCGTTCGGCAGGGGACGCGCCTGGTCCTGGGGCAGATGCGTCGTGCAGCGGCTGCGCTCGTTCCCCTTCTCTGCTTGAACAAGCCAGTCAAGTATTAGTTGAACAATGCAGTACACCAATCCTTTCGCGAAAATAAAAAAATTCAAAACCAAAGGCTTTTGGTTTTGAATGATGCAGACACTGATTGATGCTTTGTAATAGACGATTACAAAGTTGGAAGATACATTTACTAAAGGAGATCACATCAACCAGGTTAATTATTCTACAATTATCTATATATCTAGCTTGTTGGCAGACGAAATTAGCTAACAAATTTGACCTATAACTTTTGTAGCAACTTTTATAACTCGTCAAAAGGATTGTCAAAGGATTGTTTTAAATTCTCGGTTTACAGTCTCTCTCTCTTTCTCTCTCTCTCTCTCTCTGAAATAAAAAGTTGCTGTTATTCGAACGCTCTTTGTTTGCTTTTACATAAATCGCAATGGCAGTTTTTCACAAGTTCGTTCCATTCGTTTGTTACTAATCTCGAAAACAATTTTATTAACGCACTTAAAAACTAATGTCCAGGCTCGGGTCGAATTCGCATATTTCGACAGTGCACAACGTCGTGATGTTTTGTTCTTGGTTTATATAAAATAAACTCGCACATGACAGTCCTATATAGCTGAGAGAAAGATCAATTTTTTTGGGCAGGGCAGGGCACACATTGTTATTCACATCAATTTTTTCACCGGTTTTACATTCTGTCACGAATTGTAGTCCTGTTAAAGATACAAACTAGAAGACCGCAATTGAAATGTGTTTTGTAACAAAGTTGTTGTTACGGAACAACTCTCGAGACAAACTTGATTTGTTACAGTTCATTCATTTTCATCATTCATTATTTCATAATAGATATTATTTTGTTTGTGAATGCATCTGTATAGTTTGATTAGTTTACTTAAATGAATAAAAATTGAACGCTGCTTACCCAGTGCCATGTCGATGAACTTGTGGCCACCCGCCTTGATGGGAAGGATCCTTAAAATGAAAATTAAGTAACTTTAAATAAAATGAATTTTTGCAAAACTTTCGATCATTTTGATAACTTTTAAATTTACCTGCACCCCTTCAACATCGGAATATCTTCTTTTCATCCCATGAGACTTCTGATGTTCCAGGACGTCTGGGACTTCGTAAGGATGATGTGTAGGTGGTGGGTGGATCTGGTAATGAACCTGTCCTGGCACTTGACCATTTTGATAATGAACTTGCATCTGGTGTCGTATTTCTGGCGACGACTGATTGTGGACAGGGATATTAGCCATCTGAAATATCCCACAGGTTTAAGATTCGCACTCTGGCATCATTTCAGTAAAAAAAATGAAATGATTCTCGAACCTGTAATTGACCCTGGTTTTGCGACTCCTGTCCTTGGAAGGCCCAAGGAGCCTGCTGAGGAGCTGGTCCAGGAACACCCATGTGGGTCGGTGGAGGAACATTGGTAATAATATTTACAGGTTGCTGTTGCATCTGGTGATTAACAGGCGGGGGTACCATTTGAGGTGGAGGAACCGGTTGCGGTGCCGACATCACATGGTCGACGAGATTCTCCTGTTGGTTATCCCCGCCCATTGGAGCCTGTTGCTGAACATGCTGTGGGGAATTGGAAACCACGTACGCTTGGGATACTGGCGGAGGCATGGGAGGCAAAGGAGGCGGGGGTGGACCGTGCATCTGCATCGGAGCCATTTGTTGGCCTTCAAATGGTGGAATGTGCTGCAAAGAAACGTAATCATAAATTTAATCATCATAGTTGAAATAAACAGTTAATAACGAATAAAAACAAAATGGTTGAGTACCATTTGATGAGACTCATGATTTGGTTGTATCTGTGGTGGTGGTTGCTGCATATGTTCGCCGTGTTGTAAAACAAAAGGCGTTTGATTGTGAGCACTCTGATTGGGCACCTGCTGATACTGAATTTGGTACTGAGAGATCGGCGGAGGTGGCTGGTTCGGTGGGAAGGGCGGCGGGAAGTGTAGCTGTAGCAGCGAAGGTGGTGGCACCTGCTGATTGATGTTCGCATTGGGAGGAGGATGCTGCAAGTTGACGTTTACAGTCTCAACGATATTTTGCGACTGCGTGAGGGAGTTTTGTACAGGGGGCTGCGTGTAGACGTAAGACATGCCGCCGGGCATTGGAGCAGCACTGCTGTTGCCTGGCATGAAGTTTGGACGCTGCGGTCCAGACTGCGGCGCTGCCGGGGGAGGCTGACTCATCACATACATCTGTGTCATTGACTGCGGCGAGGTCTGCGAGCACGGAGGGGGCATTCCTTGGATTTGAATATGTTGTCCAGGGTGAATTTGATATTGGACCTGGTTTATCGTAGGAGGTGGTCCAATCAGTTGCATTTGTGATACAGAGGGCGGAGGAACAAATGTTTGTAATTCCTGTAACGATGAAAAGATATTGTTCTAATTATTGCTTGTTACAAAAATGTCTCATTCGTATATTCAGTTGTAGGATTTTTTTTAAAGAACCTGAGTTTGTTCATTAGGATTCATCGGCCCGGCATGACCTGAACCATGAACATTGGACGAAGGAATCGGTGCTGTAGGCGTTGGAGTTCCAGCCACCGTAGCTGTTAGAATAGTTGCTGGCAATGTCATCACACCACTTTGTGAATGTTGTATTATATCTGAAAATAATAAGTAGCATGACTTAAAGGACCCAAACAAAATAAAATGAGCGATTCATAAATAATAAATGATTGTAATAGTTGATACCTTGATGCTGAATAGTAACTACGTTCGGTTGTCCAAGAGCACCAATATTCATAGTTTGGAATTGCGCTGTAATTAAAATTTAATTCAAAGAAATTGTAATGAGAGATCTTTAAACGATATTACAAAAGATTGAATTCTTGAAAACAAACCTTGCGGCAACTGTTGCATCGGTGGTTGCTGCATCACCTGCTGTGATTGCATGGGAGGAGGTTGTTGCTGCATAAAAGTTTGCAATTCCGATTGAATAGTTTGTATGAGATTGATTGCTAATTCTTTTGCTTTCTGCAAAACTGGTGCATTCGTATATCTGTAAATCAAATTTGGATTTATTTTCTTGTACCAAAACGCTATTATCATTATTATTAGTTCTTCTTTTTCTTACTCTATGTACAAATGGAGTGGTTCCGGAGATTCTGCTCCAACAGAAGCGTCTACAAATTGAGAGCCTCTTCCTCTCAGCGTCACAATTGCTCCAGTTTCCGTTCTAATATACATCAGATTGGCGCCACCCTCGCCTATTATTCTCTCTCGTAAATTAAATCCAGGTAACGCGTTGTCTATTCCTACAAATATCTTTTCCTAAAAAAAAGAAAAAAAAAAAAAAACCAATCAATCATAAATAATAAGATGAATATAAAATAGAATAAGAAGAACTGGTTTGCTACAAAATTGAAACTATTTAACAAAAATGATTTACCACTGAATGACCCACTGGTTGTAAACTCATCAAAGGAGGTGGCGCATTTGTAAATCTGCTAGGTCTATTCAATGAAGTTCTGTGCTCAGTCTTGATAATTTCGTTAATTTTTTGTACAGCCACTGAAACGAAGACAAATTATTGAGATTAAATTTAAAACGAATGTAACATTTTGATCCAATTAATGAAGAGCACTTACAATCAATGTTTTGTTGAGAATGACCTTGTATATACAAGTAAAGCGGCCTCTCATTAGGAAATCTTGATTTTTCTTGCTCGGTCATAAACCGACCTCTTGTTGATACCGTGGCTCCTACAAAGATACAATTTTTCAATTACTGGAGCTGATAAAGTTACTGAATAGAACGAACAATATTCAATCTTTATATTTATATCTCTCTATGAGAAAATATTGAAAAATTGTTTTCTTTATTTTACCAGAAAAAGTGTTGATTTCATCCTGGATGTATCCTTTTGTAAGTAAAGTTCTAGCGCTTGGTGGCGTTTCATTAATTTCAAATTCCGTCGTAAACATGTCGCTGTGTTTGAAGCCACCATTTGACGATAATATCTGTGAACCACGAAACGAGCACGAAAACTTATCACCTAAACTCATTAGGTTTAATTGACGAATAAAATTTGCAAATTAAGCAACATTCCGCGCAAAGAGCTCTCTTTGTTCAGTGCTCTGAAACTTTATTATATTTATCGCAACGACACAGACGTGTTTCAAACATCTTACAAATTTAGACACTGAAAAATAATGAACGGTCTAGAGATTATTTCAGTTTTAATATCTTTACTCGAAAAACTTACAAATTAATTCAACAATTTATCATTTGATAAAAACAATGAAACAAAAAATTGGACAATCAATGATAAATAACAAAATTAAAATAATAAACAATATATAAACGAACGAACCAAAATAACAATGAATTAAAATTCAATGAAAGCAGATAAAATAAAAAATAAATAAAACAACCCGTACAAATTGGTGTAATAAAAAGATGACGAAAAATGACAAAAACAAATAACAAAACAAACCTTATTAATTCCATCAGATTTGAGTTTGAAGCCCTTGGCCATGTAGTTGGGTTCTATTCTGACAGCACCAAGGTGAGACCTCTTCATCGCCATGGAATTTATCTGGCCGACATAACTGGCCTTGGGAACCGATATCAAAAATTGAAGCGTGTAGATCACGTGCGCGAGACTGCGTCAAAAATGCTGCGACACCACGCTCGGCAAGCGCGTGTACGTTCACCCGTGTCGTTCACTCTGATCTCGTGAACCGCACCGATGACCGGCCGAAACATTTCTCCCGGGCCGCCGCGCCACTCGGTTGCGTTTGCGCGCTCAGCGACTTTGCGATCCCCGGTTATCAGGATTACAGAGAACCTCGGGGTGCAACAATGGAACTCAAAAGACTGATGCGCGCAGTGAGTGTCGATTCGTTCGTAGCACCGAGTCCCACCAACGAGGTTAAGTTCGGCCAAAAGACTTCTGTTGCACTTCCGCGGCGAGCGAGATTCAAGATTGGTCACTGACTGACATGCGCACAAAAGTACGTGCACGCTGTCAGTTACAAACAACAACACAATATCTGTCATCTCTTTTCTCAACATCTTTCATTGTTGTAACAACAATCAACATTCAATTTACAAATCTTGGTGAAAAATCAAACTCGAGGATCGTATTTGTCGACCTAAAAAAACATGTTTTGAAAATCATAACACAAGCACTAAAATACCGGTTCGAGGTTTTGTAGTAAATGAAAAAATTTAACAGCACCTAATCTATGCGATAAAGTAATGTTTAATTAACCTGATTGTCATAACATAAGTGCGCAGTGGTGGAGAGGATGAAAATAAAGCCGCAGTCTTAATTTAGTACAGTGAGTCGTCAGATACAAAATGGTGCTGAAGGTTATGTTTTTGGTTTTTCAAACTGTCAACACCGAGTGGTAATCAGTGGGTAAACAATAAAAGGGTTGGACGAAAATGATCATTCGGTGAGTTTCGTCAAAATTACAACAATGAGGATGAGACTTGAGGAGATGCCGCTGAGATTGAACTCGGACGATCAGGATTTTGAGATGGACGACGAAGAGACTGACTTTTTATTGCAATCCGCCGATGTCAGCCTGAGAATGATGAACAGGAACAAAAAACTTGTCCAGTGTACAAAAGTTGCCAAATGGTTTCTTTGCGGGTGAGTAAACGTTTTGAGACAACATTTTACAAAATATTGTTGTTAGCAATCGACATTCTGACTGTTGTTAAACATTTCTGAGAACCAAACAACATTTTTTGTTGATCCAGAAAGTGAAGCCTGCAAGCAATAAAACAACTTTTGAGTGACCAACATTGAGTTTAATTGTTTCAATTCAACCACATCAAACAGACATTGAATTTAAAAGAACAAGTGAAACGTTCCTAGTTCATTTAAACAGCCTTTTTTAAAGATTTTTTTTTCAACGTCGCATGTGACAAGTAGTTCAGGTACTTAACATTTAGGAACACGTGTTATAAACAGAGACCGAGCTGTCAAACGTGCGAGTGAGAGGGACTGTTGAGTCACACAGGGGGCGATCGCAGCAAACTTCAAGTTAGTTCACAAAAAAATCCAAGTGCAACCCACGGCACAGCTTTGAGAAATATTAAAAACAAAACGTCCATCAGTTTGTCGCAAAAGTGAAGGGGCGAAGAGGTCGAATGATAATCGCGTGACAGTTGGCGCGGATTTGGACATTTCGGAGCAGGGTTGCTTGTGAAGCGCGAGTCGGTCGGGTCGTTGCGTGTGTGTTTTCCGATGACGGAGGAGCATACATGGAGACGCAAAGCAACGTGATAAGATTGTCGAAAGAAGATATCCCGCTGATAACGAAGCACCGCGGTGACCACTCGTGGACAAGGTGACGTATTTAGTCACGGCATTGAGTCACAGACAGATCATCGACGCCGCGCGCAATTTCCACCTGCACAAGACACCAACACCATGTAGTCGATCATACCTCGCACGTACCCAAAATTGTATTAATCATCCCTCTACGTTCGTTATGATTTTTGTTTCGGACAATAAGACAGAGCGCCAACCCGTCGTGCTTTGATCCCACTGTTTTTGGCTCGACCATTTTTTCACTGGATTTTACCGATATATATTTTTCGTCATGAATCGACTTAACAAGTATGATTTTATTACTTCATCTTTTGTGCACCTTCTAATTGTTTGACACTTGGTCTTGGAACGATTGACAAATTTGCCAACGATTTTGTTTTTCTATTTTTTTCTGAAATTCAATTGGGACAAAACCTTTTTTTTATTGATGAAAATATGTTTTTTTTTTTGCATGATAAGAATTAAGTTTAGTAAAGCTATTAAAAAAATTATTGTTAAGTTGATCGCTTATTAAACGGTTGGGCATTTTGTATTTGAGAGAGAGCGAGAGTTGTTTTGAGTTATCTCAAGGCGAGTTGCATGCATTTTTTTATCAAGAAAAGAGGATTTTTTTGTAAGAAACTAAGATTAAGATTGTAAATTTTAATTGCAAGCTTTGGTGATGTAATAAAAGGTTTCGAGAAAAGTATTGAAGTTCTAATTTAAGTTATTGAATATTAATTGTTATCGCAGTGATCAGTATGTGTGTTTCCTTAATTGAGGTCAGTCGTTATAGCTGATTTAAGTATTTTGGAAACTCAAATTTGTCAGGTCCGTAATTTATTGTACAAAGGTTTTTTGATTAAGAAAAAATTGTTTGAAAAAAAAAATAATAATAATAATTGCTCCAAAATTTGTATCATTCTTTGAAACGTTGTGCCTCAATGTAGAACTAATTCCAAGGCTTTTTCATTGAATTCGTGATAAATTTAAATTTACACGTTTCAAACAAATGCATCTCCTCAGATGTTGCAGCTGGATGTGGCGAAGATGCTGCAAGGAAAGGGAACTGAAATCCAGAACGATTCACATCGGACACATTGCCCACGAAAAGTTCCCGACAAACGTGATAAGAAACCAAAAATATAATATCGTCACATTTTTACCTTTGGTAATTAAGATTCAGTCGCTATAATTAAGCATGAAGTTAATCGATAAAAACAGTATAACTAAATTGACCTTGAATTTACTTCGCAGGTTCTCTACCAACAGTTCAAATTCTTTTTGAATTTGTACTTTTTGCTGATGGCGATGTCGCAGTTCATCCCGGATATAAAAATTGGTTACTTGTATACTTATTGGGGACCGCTGTGTTTCGTTCTGCTTGTGACGATCTGTCGAGAAGCTGTGGATGATTTCAGGAGGTACAAGCGAGACAAGGAGGTTAATGGACAAAAGTATTATCGCTTGGTCAGAGGGTTCAGCACGCCTGAACTTGTGCCGAGTTCAAAATTACGAGTTGGTGATTTGGTAATTGCAATTCTGTATTTTATTACTTTTATTTGCTACATTTTTGTATTATTTTAATCATTTTAATTTATATATTTTTTTTCAAACAGGTGATAGTAGAGAAAGGCCAGCGAGTGCCAGCTGACTTGGTCCTACTTCGTACGACGGAAAAATCCGGCGCCTGCTTTGTCAGGACCGACCAGCTTGACGGAGAGACCGATTGGAAATTGCGTCTTGCAATTCCAGTGACGCAGAAACTTGACAGTGACGCACAACTGTTCGATATCAAAGCAAGTTTGTACGTTGAGAAGCCGCAGAAGGATATTCACAGTTTCATCGGAACATTTTCTCGCGTAAGTCTCAAAAACAATATTGATTTTTAATTTTACCTATCTCGTTTCGCACGATGATTACGAGAGCGCTCATCCATGAAAGCTGAACGAGACCTCGATAATAATCCGTCTAGGTTTATTTACAGCTCATTCATTCATAACCAAATTTCTGACTTGCTATTGTGATTTTTAAAAAGAATTAACGAAATAAAACGAAAGGAAAATCATTTTGCAATTTTGCAAAAATTTTATGTTTCTCTCTTTTAGTTACCTCAATCATTGACTCATTAACACCACGATATAAATTTAATTCACATTTACAAATTTGATGATGAATGTAAATCTATTATATTTTTAGTACGATGGATACAGTAGTGAGGAAAGTCTTGGAGTAGATAACACGTTATGGGCGAACACTGCTGTGGCTTCAGGATCAGCTTTGGGAATAGTCGTTTATACAGGCCAGGAGACCCGATCACTCATGAATCATTCAGTACCTAGGTCGAAAGTTGGATTGCTTGATCAAGAAATCAATCAATTGACAAAGGTCGATATCGGATTTGATATAAAATATTAACTTATTAAAATGTTTACACCGATTTTGCAATTATCTGGATCAACAGATAAAATCTCGAATTTTATTTATAAATTGTTATAAATTTAATTATCATTAATGTGGGATGTGTCGTTTTAGGTACTGTTTTGTGCAGTAATAGGACTCGCACTGGTGCTCATGTGTCTGAAAGGCTTTAATGGACCTTGGTACCGATACATGTTCCGTTTTGTTCTCCTTTTCTCGTACATCATCCCGCTGAGTCTTCGCGTGAACCTTGACATGGGCAAGACGTTTTACGCGTGGTGTATCCAACGAGACCCTCAAATCGCTGGCACTGTTGTACGAACAACCACAATTTCCGAGGAACTTGGTCGTATCTCTTACCTTCTGAGTGACAAAACAGGCACCCTCACACAAAACAAGATGGTCTTCAAAAAATTGCACCTAGGAACCATCTCCTACGGACAGGAATCTTTTGATACTGTCACTACAATGTTAAAATCATGTTATCCCACGGCGAACGGAGAAAGTTCGCCGAGCAAGACAGTCACGAACATTCATTCGGGAAAAGTGAGAAGGTCGGAAACGTCACGATTGTTTGACGCCGTTCACGCTTTAGCTTTGTGTCACAACGTGACGCCCGTCTATGACGAGGCCGACAGGACCAATAAGTTGGACACAGATAGCGTGGAGACGGTCGAAACGGAGTCTGTCCAGAGGTATAAATTGTTTTGTTTCAAAAAGTTAGTTTCGGTTTGTAACAATCGCTCATTTCCGCTTTATTTGATCAGCATATGATTTTATAGCTTAGACGAGGAAGGTTTTACTTTAACTCCGTTTTTTAAAAGATTTTGTATTCCTCAGGCACAGTGATTTTTATCCACGAGGCACGAGTTTTAAATTAATTAATCTCCAAAGGTCTGATCACGCTTTTTTTTAGTTTATTTTTTAGTAACCAAAAAATACATTCATATACCCTATTCATGAAATTTTTTATTGTTGTCATTTTTGAGAATGTTTTAAGTCAGGCATTAATTTTATTTTTAATTTTGATTCACTGATTTTTTTGCACAGTCAAACCGAGGCAGACCAGCACTATTACCAAACAGAGCAAATACGAAACTACCAAGCGTCAAGTCCGGACGAAGTTGCTCTTGTCAAATGGACCGAGGAGATGGGATTGGCTCTGGTCAAACGTGACCTGAACTCGATGCAGCTGAAGACACCCAACGACAAACTTTTAACCTACACAATTCTGCAGATATTTCCTTTTACGTCCGAGACTAAACGAATGGGTATCATCGTGAAAGAAAATTCAAGCAATGAAATCATGTTCTACTTGAAAGGCGCTGATGTGGTGATGTCCAGCATTGTACAATATAATGATTGGCTGGAAGAGGAGTGTGATAACATGGCCAGGGAAGGCTTGCGAACTCTCGTGGTAGCGAAGAAGAGTTTGACTGAGGAACAGTATTTGGATTTCGAAGCCAAGTAAATTTATTTTTTATCTCTAAAACTGAACTGTAAAAATCATTTAGATGAAAATTGAAAGATGAAATTAAAATAAACGTTAATAAAATAAATAAAGTTAGTGAAATAATTACAAGACTAAGAATATGCATATTTTGTTTTTAGAATTAACGCGGCAAGAATGTGCGTTAGTGATAGAGTAAGCAGAGTCGCGGCAGTGATAGAAAGTCTGGAGAGAGAGATGGAACTTTTGTGTTTGACTGGCGTGGAAGACAAACTTCAGGATAGGGTCAGGCCCACTCTCGAACTTTTAAGAAACGCTGGTGTTAAGGTAATTGAAAGTGTGCCAGGCAACAAGTCACTATTTTCAGTCTATTCATTCTTATTGTTATCTTTTAGGTTTGGATGTTAACTGGGGATAAACTTGAGACAGCAACTTGCATAGCCAAGTCGTCAAGACTGGTATCCCGGACGCAAAATCTCCATGTGTTGAAGTCAGTGATGAATCGCGCGGACGCGCACTTAGAACTGAATACGTTCCGCAAAAAGCAAGACTGCGCGCTGGTAATTAGCGGCGACTCGCTCGAAGTTTGTTTGCAATATTATGAGCAGGAGTTTTTGGAACTTGCGTGCGCTTCCCCGGCGGTTGTTTGCTGCCGCTGTTCGCCAACACAAAAGGCCGACGTTGTGAGTTTGATCAAAAAGTATACTGGTAAAAGAACTGCTGCTGTTGGAGATGGAGGCAATGATGTTTCAATGATTCAAGCTGCTGATGCTGGTAATTGTAGTAGTTGAAAATTGAATTGACAAATGTGCAAGAATAATTTATATATATTTTTTACATATTTTAAGGAATTGGTATCGAAGGTCTGGAAGGCCGACAAGCGTCACTGGCAGCAGATTTTTCCATTAGACAGTTCAATCACTTAGGAAACCTCTTATTAGTCCATGGAAGACGGAGCTACAAACGATCTTCGGCTCTCAGTCAGTTTGTCATCCATCGAGGATTGATCATTTCCACGATGCAGGCTATTTTCTGTGCTGTCTTTTATTTCTCTTCGGTTCCACTTTATCAAGGTTTTCTGGTTGTTGGGTAAGTATTTAAAAATATATGAAAATAAGTATTCGATAAGTGTTCATATTTTATTTAATTTTGTTGATTTATTCATAGATATGGAACGCTGTACACAATGTTTCCGGTATTCTCACTTGTATTGGATAAAGATGTGTCTGGAAAAATAGCTCTGACTTATCCCGAACTTTACAAAGAACTAAGCAAAGGTCGATCGCTGTCATACAAAACCTTTTTCATCTGGGTTTTAATAAGCATTTATCAAGGAGGAGTTATCATGTACGGTGCTCTGATTATGTTTGAGGATGAATTCATTCACATTGTGGCAATTAGCTTCTCGTCATTGATTCTTACCGAATTAATAATGGTTGCACTCACAATAAGAACATGGCATCATCTCATGATGCTCGCCGAGGTCTTCTCTTTGGCTTTTTATTTGTTGTCACTCGTCGTTCTCAAAGATTACTTTGGTAAGACAATCATAAATCAAAAACTGAACTAACATTGAAAATTTAACTTCTGTATTAATGAAAATGTTGTCGTTGTCTTTTTTTCAGATTCCGAATTCATAAAAACAACAAGCTTCTTTTGGAAAGTATTAGTTATAACGTTACTTTCGTGCGTACCACTGTACATTCTCAAGTTTTTGCGTAAAAAGTTTTCGCCGCCGAGTTACTCAAAATTGTCATAAAAAATCAATGTGGATTTAGAGTTTTTTTTGCATTTGTTGAGATTAAATTTCTCCGACCTCTGTCATTGATCATGTAATTGTTTTTTTTTTTATTTTTATAATATGTTGATCTGTAATGAGTAACTAAATTTATGAACAAATTAAACTGTTACTCCTTTTATTTACGTTTATCAGATCAGCTTCACGTTAGTTTTATGTAATCAGCTCATGTCAATTAGACGATTGTTAAACTTTTTTTATTTTCAAACTTCTGCAACGTTTTTATCTACTACATATATTATTCATTTTGTTAAAGTTGCTTTCGAATGAAATGTCATCAATATTTTTTATATTTTTCTAATTCATTCTCGAGAGTGATTGTATTTATTAACCAATTACAAATCATAATATACTTAAACTTAAGCTTCTCGTTAGTTGATACCGTAGTTAGTATTCGAACTTGTGCATAACCGTTAATATACGTTCAATTATAATCCGCAACGAGCTCTAGTGTGGTTGATAAGCGAAAGAGTTACCTGAATTTGTGATTAACAATTTTATCTGAGAATTAAAAGCATATTTATACAAAATTGAAATGAAATAATACAATTATTTCCAAACATACTTTCATTTCCAATTCAGTTGTTTCGACTCGTAATATTGAATTAGTTTTTTTTTGGAAGGAGCAGTTGATATAAATACATTTTCTTATATAATTTTGTATAAATTTTTTTTATTGCATTAATACAAAATAAACAACACTGATGTTAGTTTTGAATCCATGGAAGTGACTCTTTAATATGCATAAATATTTACAAAACTTCTAGTTTTCATCTGAGCTTGAAACGTTATCCTCTTTTCCATTCAGATTATCATCTCCGTTAGTGCACTTGCCCATTGTTTCCATGTCATCAGAATCGTCGTCACCATCCACTTCTTCATTCTCCTTTTGAGCTTTCTCCATTTGCCGTAAAAGTTCTGCTTCGTCAGTGGCAGTGACCACTTTGGGCTGTACACAAACAACAAATTAATAACAATCTAGCATTTTAATTTTCTCGCCTAATTTAAATGCTAACATTGTTCTTACCTGCATTTGAACGGTGAAAACACCGCCTAAAGAGCAAATTTTGTCCTGAATGACTTCTATTGCTTCGTTCAAAATTTTCAAGCCATCCTCCTTTTCAGGTGTGGTGGTTGTCATCACTGAAGATTAAAAAGTAGATAACAAATTTTTAGAATATTTATTTCTAGAGAATTTAGTAGATCGAATCAGTCTGCTAAACAATCAAATTTTCTGTCAGCATAAAAAATACTGAATTACCATATTGTGGTGGAGCAATGAGGTTAATTTTAATTGGCAGTTCTTCAGTTGAGAGAGCAAGTCCAGCCCTAAGCGCTGCTTTAACAGCATCAATGCCTTCGTAACCGTAACAAGCAACTTCGATGTCCGATCGGATTTTAACAGGCTGGGATGACAATTTTCCTTTTATATTGTTTAAAAGAGTTTGAGTTGTAATTTCATCAAGGCCACATTCGGCTAAGATCGTAGGATCCCTGAGAAAATGAATAAAACAAATTAATAACAATGTTTTATGCCTAGATTTCTAATTTTGATCGACAAAAGTTTGACTTACGAAACGGCTTGTTTAAAAAAGTCATAAGCAGAAGCTTTCTGCTTCTTGTATTTTTCCTCAAAGTACCAGGCAGTCTTTTGATAAAGCTCCTCGAGTTTCTCATCAGACTCGTAGTGCAGCAACTCAGCGACGTGCCTCAAGATCGAGTTCACAGCCTTGGCTTTTGAATAACGTTCTACACACTTTTCTATATCCTCTGATGAGACTCTTCGTTTACTCAAATCAATGTAACCTGAAAATGGACCATACAATTATTATTACCAAGAAAAACAAAATATAAATTTATTATTTATTTATATAAATTAATTTTAAAAAATTAAAAACTGATAACACAAGAAGAATGAAATGATGTTCCATTTAGAATTTCTTGTTTTTATTTCATGTTTGTAGGTTGAACGTTGGATGATAAATAATAATAAACTTTAAGAAAGTGAGATGATGCAACTTGAAGAATTAAATTTAACCTTTATCTTTGTCAACTCGAATAACAACAACTGGTTCAGTTTTTCCGACTCGGATGAGTTTGTTGATTGAGCGAATACGACGTCTGGACAATTCAGACAACAGGATCATGCCCTCGATATTATTGTACTCCAACAGGTTCACGTATGCTCCCATCTCCGCGATGCTCCGCACGGTAACCATCACCACATCGTCCACCTCCGGGAACCGCTGCGGATAGAATCGACAAGAAAGTACCATTTTTGCGTCGCGATTTTGCCGCTGATGAGCTCTATCTAAAGTTTCAAATGAAAAACGTTGTTGGAAACTTCAATAACCACACCAAGCTTTCACAAAAACCAACAATCGAACGGAGCACGCGGACAGACACACAGCGAGAATTCGTATTTTGCTGCTCTGTGCAATCGACTGCAGCGCCACTCCTTTCAGAGCACATGTGTCACGTTTCCAGTTGGCGGGAAATTTGAATTTTGATAAATTTAAAAAAAGCAAATTTTCAATTTCTGATCAATCAACCATTTGTTTCGTAAGAAAATTTTTACATTTTTCATGGTGAATAAAAATTAATTAAATAAACCAAAAAATTTTATACAAGTTAAAGAATTCTGTTTGGTTTGACAGAATTTAATAGTTACGGTCCTGAGAACAGCTGTGACGTCAGGCTTGCCTCGATGCCTGTCACTTTTTTATGTACCCTTGTTCCATTCAGTGTTGCTTTGTGCTTCCAGCAGTTAGACGTCAGTTGTTACTGATAACAACCGATCTGTTTGGAAAAATGTAGTACAGCATCTGATTGACTATTGTTCGGAGTGGGTCATCGCTGCAATACTTTGTCATGACCAAACCAAAACCGTACAAAAACTTGTTCGAATACGACCACCAGCATTTTCACAACCGTTCCAATAGTGAGCATAATTACCGTCATTACAATTACATATTCATTTTCTGCATTGCTAAACATGATATTCTTTGTTTGAAGAAATAAAATAATATTTCAAGAATCAGGAAAAAATTGTTTATAAAGATATTGAACCAGGGAAATTGTTTGCAATTACAATCATTTTTCATCTAATGAGTTCTACTTTGTTGACATTAGAACTTTGTTTTGAAATTATGTTTGTCCTAAGATTTAATCATAATTGAAATAAGCTTTTATACTATTAGATTATAATACCTTGAATGACATAATTTTTGTATTGTAATAATATAATAAGAAATAAATATCAGAAAAGCGTCATCAGAATTGAATTTTAGGGCAGACGATATATTGATTGACATAATGTTGTCCCTAGTTTTTAGGGTAATCAAAAATGGCTTATTCAGTGAACCGACAGCCACTTCTGAGGGAAATTTCGGATAGCGAGTTTGAGGATGAAATCGAAACCGAGATCGAAGATACCAGGACAGTGGTTCCCGATTCGGAGCCTTTTATTAAAACACTCATACCTCAGGACAGGTAACAATCAAACATTTTCTAATGATTATTAAACACTTGGATTAAATCATTACTAATCTCTCCTTAAACGTTTAAAAAAAAAATTTTTTTTTTTCAGATACAACCTAGCATACTTAGCTTTTTACTTATTAGGAATTAATACACTGATATCATGGTGCTTTTTCATAACTGCAGATGATGTAAGTGTACAGATACATTTGCAAACTAATTCTATCTATTATGCGACTATCAATCGTACAATAAATCTGGTTGTAATTTTTGTATTGTGATTTTAATTGTAATTTGATGATAATTAGATTTACAGACTTCTTTAATCTTCTAATTTTTTATTCTTCCTTTCAGTATTGGATGTACAAGTTTCGTGATGTGCACCCAAACAACAGCGGGCAACATAATTACAGCCATACAGATATTTCGGGCTCGAGAAATGATTTGCAAGCGAGCTTTACTTCCTATATCAGTCTAACCAGTTCCATCCCAGGACCTATATTTTTAATTGTAAACACCTTTATAAGCCATAGGTAATTTTTTACACAACGTAGAACAATAATAATCTGCAACTTTTCTGTGGGTTTTTATTATTTTAATTTTCAGAATATCATTGAGTACGAGAATGATCGGATCCCAAGGCCTAATTTTATTATTATTTCTCCTGACGACGGCTTTGGTTAAAGTCAACACAGACGAATGTAAGAAATTATTCATTATATAAAGTTCGTTGCGAATATCAGGTTGCTCATTAAAAATTATAATTTGTATATCTTAACTTATCAAACTATTTTCATAATGCAAAAATTACTACAAACTTAGTTAAAACAAAATTCAACTTAATTTCATTTTTCAGGGCAGAGCACGTTTTTAATTATAACACTTGTTACGGTAGCAGTGGTGAATGGTAATGAAATTTTAATTTTACATTTAATTGAACTTCGATTTATTCGAGAAGTAAAATGAAAATAAAAGAACTGAACCAAATCTTCTACAATTTTTTCAGCTGCCGGAGCGATATTTAGCGGAAGTCTTATGGGTATAGCTGGTCGCTTCTCTCCAAAATACATAACAGCGATGTCCGCTGGACAAGCTCTGGGTGGCATTTTTACAGCTCTGACAGAAATTCTCTCGCTTTGGATTGGTGCAAGCCCTGTGATTTCCGGATTACTATATTTCACCATAGGAGATTTTATATTGTTCGCGTCTCTCGTTGTCTACGTGATACTGGAAAAAGCTGTGAGTGAAATTTACATGAGTCAAACCTTGGAATTTTTTTTTCATAGATGCGTAATTCAAAACATTTGGATGTAAGAGGATAAGCTTATTAGGTGACGGTTTTATCGGCGGATTAACTGCATATGTTTGCAAAATCAGGCCTTGGTCTGTTATCGAAATGAAAAGTCAAACAAAAATATGTGCTGCATTCTTTATATTTTTTCTTTAGGTGTTTTTCAAATATCACATGCTAGACAAAGCCCATAAGTCTTTGGATGACAGTTTACGTGTGCAAGAGGAAGTGAGCTTTTCTAACAAATACGTCATATCGTACACTCGGATTTTCAAACAAATATGGCCCTTTGGAATAAGCATGTTTATACTTTTTTTTGTAACCATGATGGTATACCCGGCTGTGACTGTGCTCATTGAAAGCCAGAATAAAGGCAAAGGTCACATTTGGAATGGTATGTTTCTTTATGTATTCTCATTTACAGAGATAAAAAAACATTTTTAATTTATTCTCCTCACATAAAGAAGAAAGTGTGAATTTTGTTCGTTAAATCGCTTGCCGAAATTATTATCACTTGAAGATAAGATTTAATTACCATTTACTATCATAATTATGATTAAAGTAATCGAACAATTAATAAAATTATCTTTGGATTTTCAGACGTTTACTTTGTTCCTGTTATTACTTATCTCACATTCAGTAGTGCAGATTATATCGGACGTCTGATCTGCGGAAAACTTTTCTGGGTAAATCACTCGATGATCATAAATATGGTCGATTGTTTGTTGTTTTCTTTTTTACATTAACGAAATATGTTTTCAGCTGTGTCGAAAACCTTGGATGTTGATTTTATCAATATCACTGAGAATTCTCTTTGTACCAGCTTTTATTTTTTGCAATGCCCAGCCCAGACACCATTTATCAGTTTTCATAACAAGTGATGCTATTTATATATTTATGACAATCATTTTTGCGCTCACCAATGGGTATTTTTGCAATCTGTGCTTTATCTTAGCTCCCACGTAAGTATTTACAACAAACGCCATGTTTTATTAAGTCAAACATTAAAAATAATTTAAATATTTAAAATGAAATTTATAAAAGGTTGCAGGTAATCATTTGTAATTTTATGAATTTATTCTAGGGTCGTAGATGTTCACGAAAAAGAAGTTGCATCACTGATGGTCGGATCATTTCTTAGTCTGGGAGTGTGTTTGGGATCTGCAGTCAGCATACTCATAGTAAAACTTCTCTAATTCCGATACAAAATTAACAAGAAAAAAATGTCACTGCCTCGTAGGCATCGTACGTGCGATAGCATTTAATACAAAACTGCCCAAAGAACCCAATTTCAACAGTTTTTTTATTCTTTATTCTCTCAAGGATTGGTATAATTCAAAAAATGGGTATTCCGTCAATATATACAGAATTATTATTCTGAAAAAACAGCAATTTCACACAATTCAGTACATTTTGGATGGTACGCAAAATTCTAACATAAATACTATATTGCTATACACAATGTAGTGGTACATTTTTTACAATAGATTTGTATAGATAGTTAAGATTAAGTTTAAATTGTGAACGGTCCAAGAGAAAAACAAAACGTTCTTATCGGAAGACTGGACGAATACAATATCATGTCAACTTTGAATTGACAAAACTTTTATAAACAAAAAATTTGATCGTAAAATTGAAAAATAAATAAAAATAACAATAAAGATAAAAAAATTTTGAAACTAAAATGAAGCCAGAATATTTCGAAAACTGAAATCTGCGCATACTTGACATTTCCTTGCTGAAACTTAACATCGATACGTGTTAATTAAAATTGTTAATTTGAAACTAGGGTGCTGTAAAACATACAAAATGGTTCGTAGCGTTTGAAGCAGACGAACTTTTCTGAACCGCGAGCATTATTAAACTGAGTAGACGAGTGTGCTCCGCCGCATGTATACATTTACATAAATTCATTTCGATGCGAAGAATGATACTGCGTTAATCTAGTCATGAAACAATATTACTTCGTTTGAGAAAAGGCTATGAATATGTCAGCCAGTTGCATACGTGAACCTAATCTATGAAGTTGTGAGACGCGAAAAGGTATCTAATCGTCTTGATTGATAGTGTACATTTCGAAAATCGAAACAAACAAGAAACTGTAACTAATAGATATTGATCGAATATTAATCAAGGACAGTGGATGATGTAAAACAGGAGATGTATTTTTAAACATTTTATTTTTTAAATCAAAGATTTTATAACGAAATGAATTAATGTCGATTAGAATATGGTTTTCGAGCGAGTTTATATATCTCGTCACGAAGGAAGGCACGTGCCTCACGAGCACTGTCGGTGTTTGTCCGTTAGAGGCACATACACAACACCCATCAGTGATTTCTGTTTGATCTGACCGTCCGCAGTTTTGTCAATCTGATACAAAACTTGGTCCGCTCGGCCGATTGGTACCACTAATCGTCCACCAGGAGACAACTGGTCAATAAGCTGTAAAATTTGGGCGCATTTAATTCCAACGTTATCCATAAAACAGATAAAATTGTTATAAACTTGAATAATTTTATCATTTTTTATTAAAACTATTCATTGAGATTTTATACCAGTTGATAGAATCATTTTCAAACCAAATCAATATCATTGTTTCAGCGATAAAAAAATGTGACTTTTTTTGTTGAAGATGGTTTGTATGAATAAATATTTAGTTTTTGAAAGATGGATTGCTTTTTGAATCTTCAACTTACAACTTGAGGAGCTTCTTTTACAGCAGCTCCGACATGAATTGCATCATAGGGTCCTTTTTCTGGATATCCTAATCTTCCATCACCAACTGTTGAGTAAAAAATGACAAATCAAAATTGCAATTTTCATTTTAATCAACTGATATTATATTTTTTAAGGAGTCAGAACTTTGTCAAGGAAAGATAATGACCTACTAATTCAACGTTGCCATTCTGAAGTAGTTCTGGATGGTCCTGCTTGATATTTTCTTCAGCTGCCTTGACCAGTTGGGGTATGTGGTCGATACCAATGGCCTTCCCCTCGGGTCATATCATCATGGCCATACAAGCCGTTAAGTAACCAGAACCAGAACCTACGTCCAATGCTCTGCATCCATTTTTCAACTTTTCCTCCAAACATTCAAGAGCGTATGCATGCTATAAATTCAAAAAAACGTACACTGAGAAAACAATAAAATTAAAGGATTACTATGCATATTGCAAAAAATACAATATCATATTGCAACAATAATTACGATATAATTGTTAGGAACTAATCAGTGAAATATTTAGAATCTAAACTGATAAACCTACTTATGTGTAGTTTGACATCATATCGTGACAATGTACGTTAAAAATTTATGTTAACGTATTGATTGCAATATAAAAAATTAATATTTATAGTTTATGATACCATGTTTTTAATGTATGAATATTTTTTCGTTCGTTCAATGATTTTCATTTAGAATTGTTATTTTTAATGGACAGAAAAAGATTATAAAGCTATTTGAATGTAAAACAAAACAATACCATATGTGGTGCGCTTATGGTGACACTATATCCGATACTTTGTGGTGCATCGAGGTAAGGGTGACCACCGTGAGCGTAGTTTGCTCTATCAACAGACGCCATTGAATCAAACACTCGATCTGATTTGATGATCTTTTTTCCTAAATTGAAGAAAAAAAAAGTTTAAACAATTGATCAATAATTACTGTGATAATAATTGTCAACGATAACTTACGTTTTAAATATTGGACCAACTCTAGGTTTGTCCTTCCGCTGAACCGTACAAAATCCATTTTCTGGATCTGAACTAAAACAGTGAAACTAACCAGTTAATATTGCGTTGCATTATATTGCATCACAGATATTGGTTGATTCAAAATAAGACAAAAGCTCAACACAATGAAAATTCTTGAAACCTACCTTTGATCAACAAGTTGCGAATTTGGTTGATTCCGAAAATGATTATCAGTTGATTTTTATAGGTAAGATTGATAATAGACCTCACTAAAATTAAAAACGCAACAATAACTTATACCGTTAATTTTGAACTGTGTATATTATGAATATAATTGATCTGCGATTCTGTTCATGCAAAGCTCTTGAGTTGTGGGTTACGCAAATAAACTTTCGGAAAGGTTAGGTTAACGAAACATAACTTGTATTGCGAATGCGCGAAAAATTGTGATCGCCGTACGTTTCGCGGTATGCGCTCTGTGAGTTCAAAATTCTTGAGGATCTAAAAACGATTAAAAAATTATACAATTACTTTGACAAAATAATGTTCACAAAATCTTCAACATTGACATTTTGTATTTTTGAATGAAAAAAAAAAAAAATGAATGCATAAATGAAAATAACAACCAAGGCAAGAAATCGATTTAGAAAAATTATTTCTGAGTTGAATAAATTCACAGTGAAATGTGTAATTTTGTTAATTGGGTCATTTGAAATTTGTTAATAACATTTTTAAATATACCGAATGTTGAATAAAGTGGTCGTTTATTTTGTTGAACTTTTTTGAAATAAAATTAAGTTGACGTCAATTTTTTGTCATCTTCATCTATGCCAAAGTAACACGCCGCGCATGCATATAGATGCGGGTATCTTTCTCTCTAATTTAGTTTCCCTCAATCTCTCCTCTGCAATTTTCTCGTTTCCTTCTGTCGGTCTCCATTTAATCACAAAATTATTCCTCTCGGTATTCCATCGTCCCACTATTCAAACTTTTCAGATCCCACTGATGAGCTCTTATGCTAATGATGCGAATTCTAAGCTTCGATATTATAATTGTTAATTCGTTAAACGACCCGTGGCCACTCTGAAAAATGTTCCGCCGAATTTTTACAAAAAAAATCTCTTTCGCAAACTGCACTCTCCTTCAGAAAGAGAGAGCTGACACTCGGGTTACTGCAAAACTTTTGTTCGAAAATTTCCACACCTCTCTCTCTCTCAAAAAAAAAAACAAAAAAAAAAGTCTCCTTAAAACCATTTTCACTTAATTTCCTGCAAAATGTTTTAATTTTCTCCTTTTTTTCATTCGTATGATCAACTTTGAGAGCAAACCTCATCGAATATTGTAATACCACGAGTTTTACATTTTCTTCGTCGAGCTATTTCATCTCTTCATCAACTTTTAACATCTTTTGCCAAGTCCTTTCGTATCAAACCTCTGTAAGAATGACGTAATCATAATTTCATGAAAAAAAAAGAGAGAAAGGTGTCCTTACTTCGTCCATCAAACTAAGCCTTGAAAACTTAATTTTGTATATCGCAAAATGAAGATCTGGTCCCCTCGTTTCATTCTATTTTCTACAACACATGGGTTGTGCAAAGTACTGGCAAAAATAGATGGCACCCCAGGAATAGAAGGGGGTAGCAAAAAGTCGAGAGATGACTGAAACTTTTTAATTTAGAGCCCGGTATTCCGCACAATTCATATCTCTTCCGTACGTGAAGCTAGGCAGACTTTCCCCGGGAAGTATTCTCGTAAAAAGTTGAGTTGACTCTTGCACAGCGTCACGTCGTCGGTGCGTCGAATCTCGTAGGCATCTTTCAATAAGCCACAAGCGGCGAAAGATGGAAAGTGGTCCTGAAAATAGGGGGGTGGGATAAGGCGCTTTTGGCTTTGTCGCTAGCCGCGCGCTCACATGTCGAACTTATGAAAATTAATAAGAAAAATTGCCTATAAATTCGGCTGCCGCGCTTCCGCACCTGACAATAAAATTAGAATTATGAGCGAAGGGAAGTTGGGATGTGTGCGCGGTTATCGTGAGCGATGTGCCACCGCGGCGTTTGTTAGACGGTGGAATGTATCCTCTCACGGTTTAACGTATGACTTAGCCCAAGATTACATGTCTTAGCGGGTCCTGTTCCGCCGTCAACTTGCAGCGTCGGAAACTCCGCTTATTAAATTCTGCTGCCACGCTTTTCTCGCGCTAACTTATCGTTATACCCTACGTTTGATTCTCGATTAGTTATATTTCACCTCTGTTCGACGCGCCTCACAACTTGATCCGACTAACTTTCGCCAAAGTGGATCTCAAGTCATGGGAACATTTTTCCTAGTGACTTTTAATACTGGGAAAGTTGCTTTTTTTAACACTCCCAAAAGACTCGTGAGAAAACACTCAGAGAAAAATCTTCACTGAACCTTTTATTTATATATTATTAAAAAATTAAATTTCAATTAATCAAATCTATTAAAACTTTCAATTAAGTTTATTTAATTTAAGTAAAAATGATTAGGTTAAGTGAAGATTTTTCTCTGAGTGAATCCTCATTTTGTTTTATGGAACTAAAAATTGCAATTATACAAAATAATACAGTGGTTTGAAAATTGAAGAGTTGAAAATTGTTAAGTCGGTAGAGATAAAAAATGTTCTAGTGACTTTTGAAAATCTAATTGAGAATTTTAATTTTTTTTTGTTGAATAAAGTGCGATAATTGAATGTAAAATGTGAAAACATGCGAGCGAATGAGTTTTGGAACGGTTGAGATGCGATTCGTGTTCGCGATAAAGCATTTGAGTAAATATGCAAATAATTCTTGTTTTTATTTTTAACAAAAAGTTGATTTATTTAATTACATGCTGTGTACTCGCGGTGCATTTGCGACGAGTGAAAACGCACGCAAATACGTGACGATAATGACGTTTATGACACGGTGCGCGATATTTTTATCAAACATTATGGGCTGTTGGTGTTTGGTGAGCGACCGGTTTGATATTCATTATTATAATCTAAAACATCAAAATGAGAAGAAAAAAAGACGGTTCGGTTAAAAAAAATGAATTATTTATTATACCTTAAATTGAATTGTTAAATTAAATCGGGCACCGATGATCAAAATGTCAGCGTTCATTTAAACTTGGCGAATTAAATTGTAGACCACGTCAGATTTTGTAAATGAATCTTTAATTATTCAATTTCAATTAAACCATTTTGTTTTGTACGACCGAAAAGGCTGAAAAGAAATATGTTCTCAAAGTTAAAACAATTTATATTGTCGTGGCGAAAACATATCAGTCAAAAATTGTTTTTGTTGTACCCTGATTTTACGAAACTTGTGAAACTTGAAACAAAACTGATGACAAACTTACAACTCTCAAAGTTTTTGTTCGAATGTGGTTCATAAAATATTTATATGGAGTCTCAAAAGTACTAATAGCGCTCTAGTTACAATATAACTCGGTTGCAGGAATGTCCGCGCGTGTATCGTCCGGCGAGTTGGTTAGGACATATTTTGCATACGCATCACGTATATTTGCCCCAAAAAAAAAAAAAAAAAAAAAAAAAATCGCGCGGCATTCTGTACCGATTTCGTAACGACTAGCTGTTTTTTTTGCAACAATATTTTTGAATGGTGAAAATTGCGCGAGTTCAAATTTGTCCCGTCTAAGGAAATGAGACAAGTCTTGAATTAATGATCCGTAATGGAATTCATCTGAAACCCATATAATAGAAGGCAAGTTGCGATACATACAATGCAAAACTCTGTACTATCAGGGGCAAGGGTTGTCGCTCTGTATGTACACGTAAAAATTCAGCACAGCGAAGCTGGAAACGTGCCGAGACGGTCTCATAATACATTGATACTGAAACCGACTCATTTCAAAGCGTTTGCTTTGCTATGAAATTCTCTGGCGACGCAAAACAAATTCGCTGACCAATTACGCCGGTTTGACCTGTTCTCATCTTGGTCTCTGTCTTCCTCAATGGTATAAAAAAGCAAACAGAAGTTTGTCCCCGTTGCCGCACATTTTTCTACACCATGTGTGTTACAAAAAAGACCCCGCGCTATTGAAAACGACAAAAGTAACTTTTTTAACAGATTTTTTTCTAGTTCACTGTAGTTTTGTAGATAGAAAAGAGTTATTATATTTTTAACAGACAACCAATACAAAAGTATAATTTATTGATGGAAAAGTGTCTGTCCAAATGATTAAATATTGATAAAAAAAGTGTTGTCCGGCAGGTTCAATTTTCATTGGATGAATAGAAATAATCAGATGGTAATTCCAGATCAGATATCTAAATAACGAATGACTGTATCCTTTAACAAATCTTCAGGAGCAGAGTTTGCAAAACGATTCCGAGTATAATCACAGTTTTGGTTATGGGGAAGATTTATTTGCTCTTTGCGTCGCCCCGATGACTAATTTGTTTGCAAAGAGTAACGTGTCTGCAAATAATAATATTAAAATTGTCGAATGAGGATGGCGCGTTGTTGTTGGCGCAGCAGTCGTTTACTTAGCCAGCTTGTGTCAACACGTATATAGAGCGAGCTTTCAACGCGATCTTTGCGGTATGTGATCCAGACCATTAGGCATCCAGTCGGCGCTTCTCCCAACGAAGCGTGTGAAAGAGGATGAAGGACAAGGGGACGGCAATCTGCAAAGCTCCATTCGTCGGATGCTTTTTGCTCGGAGCCAAATACCGCGAAGCTGCTAAGTACTCTCCTGCAATCTGTGGCACGCGCATTTTGAAAATTCAACCAGTTCGTGTCGTTGCACTTTATTTCCACTAACGCTTGGCTAATTTTTCAATTATTTGTCAACAAAGTCTCACAGACTGATGAACTTAATCGCCTCGGCACTAAGAATAGAGGAAAGAGACGCGGGAAGTTTATTCCCTAGTTTGAATTTTTTATTTGTCGCGATTTCAGGTTAATTGAAAAAAAAAAAAAAATGTTCCCGTCGATCATAGGATAATTAAATAATTATATTTGATTGGAATTCATAACTAATTATCAATTGAAAATAAAGCTGAAATCAGAAATATGGCATTTAAATGCAATACGAATGTCATGTCAAAATTTGCTGAAATGTTTATCTTGATTAAAGCCTGTTGAAAAATAGATTGGCAAACATGTTTTTGAAATTTAAATTTCATGATTGACATTTTCAAAGATTTACGTCTGGTCTAATTCGAACCGAATATCCAGCATTGAAGTACCCAAAGGAATTAGCAATTGGACAGGCTTTGTTGTTTGAAAATACCCTGAATGTTGCAAAAAATTGTTACACAACATTACCTGGTCTTGGAGGTTGACGTCCAATTTTAAAATTAGAAAAATCAAAGATTTTTCTTGAAAATTTTACATTCAATAACTTAAAGTTTTTATTATAACAAAATTATATAACTTCTTTGAACTTTGAATTAACTTCAGTGTAAAAGTTTCCAACATAGAAAGAACTTGTTTCGAAACGTATTTCTTTTGTACTTTACATAATAAAACTTTGATCATAATAATTTATAAAAATATGCTAACGTACAAGGTTTACACATCATTTGTTACATGGTTAAAATATTATTAACGAAATAATAATGAATATTATTAATAATAACACATTTTTAGAACTGAATGAAGGTTCAATTCTTATTTAATTTGGTTTATCAAATCCAAATAATTATATGATTGAAATTATTGATTTATTACATAAATTGAGCGTTGTCATTTATATTGGGCTTCTTATCTACAGAACTTCGTTTTGATAACCAGCCAATTTAATTAGCAAACCTGAACGGAAAAGCTTCGGCATGACGAACAAAGTGGGGAGGGGGTTTATAGTGATATAGATGCAATGATAAATTTATTCATTATCGACAAACTTTTGTAGTCCATCAAAATTTTCTGAAGGAGCTATAAGTATTATTATAAGTGATCTCACAACGAGAGAATGAAAATGTTTCAATGAAGACCAATAAAACAAATAAAAATAGTCACATCAATGAGAAATGGTTTCAGTCGAACTGAATATGTACATTTGTATCAGTGATATAGGTCAATTTTTGGTCAGATCGATAATTAAGCAGACATAATTCACGTAATTGTTATAATTATATAAATAATTAAATGAAAAAAAGTCAATCAATTAAAATTTTTGTTCGTCCCAGTTTCAGTTTGAACTTATGTACTAATATTGAACATTAATTATCAAGTATTGTCAAGATTGGCTAGATGTGCATGTATATATTTAGTAAAACGATCTCGGCAAGGTAAACGGCAACAAAATTTATCGTGCGAACAAAATAATTGTCATGAATTATAGAGGTAAGCGTAAGGCGGAAGTTATGCTAACAAGACGAGAAAGAAGCGTTGTATCGCGCAAACATGTACGGCGTTTTTGTGTCCTCAACTTATTCGTCGTGAATGCACGCTAGTTTCATAGCTTACATTGTACATTGTCCAGGCAAATTTAATTATTACCGTTTTTTTGTGTTAATTTCTTGGTTATAATTAGATTAAGAACAACTAATTGTATGAAAACCCGTAATATCCAAATTTAGGAATAATAAAATACTAAATACTGGAATACAAAATTTTACAAAACGTCTAAACAAACATTTTTAATAATTCAAAAGCAATAAAAAGTTTGCAAAAGAAACAAAATTAAAGCTCAATCAAAAGTTAATAAATAATGTTTCTATTTGAAATATGATTAATTATTTAGTGTAAAAATTATTCCTACATCTATTTAGAATAAAATCATATGATCAATTCAGTGTGTTTCTTTTAAACACTTCTAAATAATAGAACAAACATTATTGTTATTTTTATTTAGATAGAAAAATGGGGTTATAAATTGGATACTGACAAATCTTATTGAAATTGTACATGTTGAAAAGTGTTTGCTTATCAAAGAAAACGTAGATGGGGGGATCGCCCGGCCAGAAGTTGGCTCGATTTTATACCGCGGAACGGGGAAATAATGCGAAGCTGCCAGAGTGTTGCCGACAAAATTACAATTTGGGGATGTAATTTCGGGCGGGAGAAATGGCCTCCACATACCGAGAATACGCGAACGAGCGTCCGTGCGACGACGAGAGAAGTGCTCCGATGGGGCGGGGCCGGGGAGAAATTTATCAACACCCAGTTTCGTACTAACTAGACGTGGGATACGTCGGCAACTCGAAAGATATTGCATCAGCGTGGCGATGATAGCGCGACGACGCTGCATTAAATTGCATCCGCTCGTTGTTGGAATTTAGCCACCATTACGTCCCATTTAGCTCCACCTGAGGACCGCGCGATGCAAAAATGAAATGGGCCGCTTTTTAAGGATTGATATCCGAGCGCGGGATTCCAACGACTTTCGTCTCGAAATTAAACTGCCGGAACATATGGACATTTTTCTCATGGCCATCGTTGAATATTTCATCTCAAGTATATAACCAACAAACGTTATTCACAAGTCCCATAACTTTAATGAAAACATTTATAATTTATAATTATACATTTATAATTCCCGCGCAATTATTCAATAATTATTGCTGTTCGAAACTGAAATATTGCTCAAACGAAGGGTTTTCAAGTTTCGAACAAGAAAAGTCAAAGCTGGAATAGCTTTGTCTAACAAGCTGTAATGCTTTAAGAGAAAGATTTTTTTGCAATTTTTTGTGCGTTTGGATAATAGGTAATATATTCAAATGCTATTCTTTTATTATTGAACGTTTGACTGGTGTTCGTGTTGGTGATTTGCTGTAACCTTTTATGCGCATCCACCGACACTTGTACACCAATTTTAAGAATATAAACTATGTTATGTATAACTCGGTATGTACATCATCTAAAAGTTTGTTATCTGATGTTTGAATTGTGAATATCAGATTGTTATAGTTTTCCTCATCATCCTACTTTGCAGCTCTTAAAAATATATTCATGACTGCTAATGGGGAAATTTGCTTTCAACCTATTTTGTAAGCTTGTTTAGGGATTTACAATTTTGCAAATTCATTTTAACAAAATTTATGAAAACAATTACATTTTGTTCAAAACATAACACTAAGATATTAAAATTATGATCATTGCTACAAACTGAATTTTTCTTTTTCTTTTATACGACAGACTTCAACTGAAATTACATTTTATATGACTTTATAAGCGAAACACGTTGATTTTTCCGTGACACCGAGCTCCTCGCTCTCTACATAAGAGATTTTCAGGTGAATTATGTTTCGATATTGTTCGTCTAAAAGATATGATGAAAGTTGCCAATTTCATTATCTGATGAAGTTACTGCTACTAAAAAACGATAGAATCATTTCAGGGGGTTAAAATTGAATGTTATCATTACAAAACAAATTATTTTCATATGTTTCAACGTTGCAGCTAACAAATTTCACTATTTCTTTTTAAGAGAAAGTTAAGTCTCAATAATATTGGAATCGAATTATTCAAAGGCGTGAAAAGGCTTAATTAGTGAATGTAATTAATATGTCGAAAATGTCTAGTGCACAAGTGGCATACATCTAGATCGAATAAGAGGATGGCATAAGCCCGAGGATATGGTTTTGCAATATTGCTGTGAATAGAAAGGAGGGTTGGATGGGTTACGTAGAGCGTGAAATTGTTGCACGGGTCTGGGGTATGTCCGATAAAGCTTTAAATACGAATTAGCGAGATGTAGCGCGTGCGAAAATACGACCCAGATAGTGTACGTGTGTACGTCTTGTTCATCAAGAAATTTGTATTACCAGTGTACTTTGGTTGGCCAGCGCTGAACGAATTTCTACACGTGCACTAATTACCTTCATCAATGTTATATTCTGTATATGAGTAGATGATAATCGGATTTCATTTACTTATTCGTTTTGATGTACAATTTTCACTTTATCTGTCAATAAATTTCTCTGCAAAACGAAATTTGGTACAAAATTACATAGAAAATGAACTGTAATCATATGCATCCGTGGTATATTCAAATGTATGTCAATTTATTTGTTTAAAATAGACTCAATATTTCTATTTCATCTAAATGTTTGTTTCAATTCTACAGAAACCAAAAACCATGTACCAACGTATATGTTCAGCAACGATTATTTTTCATCCACAACTGAGATCATGTGATCACTTGTACTTTGTTTCTCGTGGATGCAATTTTAATCTTGAATTCCGAGAAAATTACCTCTCCGTCAGAGCTGCTTAAGTGGCTACTAGGTGAGATTGCCTTTGTTCGCTGTCAAGTCTCTTGACGTATAAGGCTAAGTTGTTCAGCATTAGACAAACGTGTTTTCTTACGTTGCATCTTTTTGTTGGCTTTCCCTATTATGTGCAAACTTACCTGCAAATATTTGTTTTTTCCATGGCGTTACTTCCTCATCGATATGATTATTAATGTAAGAAGAGAAAATTATTTGTACGTTAAAATGGTAAAAATTAAACTGAATCGCGTATAAATTACAATTAAACACACAAGTAACAAAATTCTGTAATATATCGAGACGTATAAATAGAGCTAAAAGTGAGTTAAATGTTAAAAGTCGTAGCCTTTTGGAGGCAAGCTCGTTACCACAAATATGACAGTGGCGACCATTAATGGTTGGCATCTTAGAGGAAATGTTAGGTCGATTCTTGCTAACACTGGATGCGCATTAAATTTAACGGCTTAATTGAGATTTGCTAGTTTGAAATCTATCAGAGTCATCTTATAAAATTATTAAAATTTCATTTCAGTTAAATCAATTCAATTATCAAACAAAAATTTCCTATTGAAAACAAAATTTATGAGACAGGATGTAACGAAGAAATTGACGAACAATTTGTAACGATAATCGCATGATTTATTGATATACAAGATATACATTGCGGAGTAGCTTTCTGTAACACGGCTACAGTCTGAAGACTTAAAAAATTTCGTTTGCGGAACTGAATTCGGATGTTTAATTAATGACGTCAGCACCGAGAAACTTCAGCAGTATCCACCTCCGCGAGCAAATAAAATGTTTTTTTTTCAACTACAGTTTTTCGAATGTCCATTGTCTCTCGCAGGATCTCACGTGGACCGACAAGAAAAAACAAAATAAATAAAATAAGCGACTGCGATAAAAACGGTAGTTTACGCGCAGCTAAAAGGGTGCTCACAGTGGCAATACCGTGGGTTTCCCTTAGTCAAGTGTCCAAAACATCCAGCTTTGAATTTGCAAAGAACGAAACCTCTTCTTTTGTAAGAAACATCGCAACGCGTTTTTTTTCGTACGTCTAACATAGCACAATACCGGAACATTTGAAGCGACACTTTTACTCTGTCTGAATATTATCAGCGCACATCATCTACGCATCCCCACACGCCGTCACCATAAAAAAAGTGGGTATAAAACTGGCCGACGTTGCAACTGTTATCATTGACAAACGATCGTGTCCGCCTGGCAAGTTCCCTCGGGATTTGCGAGAAACAGTTTGCCGTTTTCGCAGGCACAAAGCTGGTAGATCCCTCTCTGGTTCTGGTGTCCGCCACGGCCAGAGTACTGCTGTGGTTGCTCCCTTGACAAGTGACCTTGCACAGGCACGGCAACCTTCAGACCTTTCAGGAAGACTGATTTCGAGTGCAGCGTTATCGCTCCCTCAACGCTTTGCAACGTCAGGTCAGACAAACAGGACGCATGGATTTCGCCCCCAAAAGAGTCCAGCACTATCCGCTGCGACGCCCGCACTTCCAGAGATCTCGTCGCAGATTCCAATCTAGAACAAATCATTTCACATTCTAAGTTGTAGTACATTTTATTTTATAATATATTTTATATAACATTTTATAATACACAAATGTCATATGAAATGTAAGAATCATAAAAAGTATTCGTGAATGAATGGTTTTTTTAAATCAGATTTCAATGTCAGTCTAGTTTTTTGATTGTTATCCCTAAGCATGATTTTAAAATTAACTTGATAAATCTGACGTATATATTGTAGTAATTATATACCATATAATTACGTAATTTAGTAATTTGTTTTGTTTTGTTGATTATATGAACTGATTAGTTAAATGTTATTCCAGTTTGAGCAACATAGTAAAATTGTATCACATGATTTCAACTCTAAAATTATGTAAAAGTTTAATCGAATTAACTTATAATTTATGACCGAACCACGATGCAAGTTTTGATTCATTCCTGGATATAATAAATCCGTGCATAAATTCAAGTACAACAGTCTGAGTTTTATTGCGAATCTTTTTCTTTAATGAATTAAATATCGGATCATTTTATACAGATTGATTTAAAATTCAATGCCTAATTACATTTCAGTTTCCGTATGCTAGGAGAAAGAGAAATAGCCGTGATTCTTCAATGCGATCGATTTTTTTATGAAGATATCGCTGTTACGTCGTACGGTAGTCCTGATGTATATTTCATATCTGGCGCGAATCCAATCCTATGAATATGATTTTCCACACGAGCACAAGTTTTATTGTAATCGTAAATTCATCTGTGAATTGTTCGGTACTATCAATAACTGTAACGACAGTAGGTTACATGATTTTAAACTGCTTTTAATATTCATGCCTGCTTGTATAATTAACCATCAAAATTTAATCAGCCGTCATCCGTTCAATAATTTCGTTCTGAATAAACGTTTCAATCATTTGCGTTTCGTAATACGACGCTTTTTTTTTGTTACGTCTGAAAAAAGATTTAAAGAAAAAATTTCTTTATATTGGGTTGCTTCGTCGCTGTTTTTGAAACTTTAAAAGAACCAAAAAAAAATGCGAGCAAAAGAGATGGCGAGCAGAAGAATAATTGCATACCTGAGATCTCGACCCGATTCTGCTCTAACCATCGGCGTTTGTACGCTTCCTTTAAAGACAGCACCACCAACACCTGTTACCCTTAATGTTTCTGCTCCGACGACGACTTGATCTCTGTTTGCAGAAAACAGTAGCTCGCCTCGAGGATCCGTTATTCGAAAGTCTCTCGACATGCAGCTCATTTTATCCTCACCTGAAACAATCACATGTCACTTTCAAATTTGTCCGCGAAAAATTATAAATAATTTTTGAAACCACGAAAAAATGTAAATGATTTTTAAAACGAAATAAAACCCAATTATCATGAAATAACTGTTGTGTTGATCATCTGGAGGGTGACGAAATTCGCTACCAAGGATGAATACAAATGGGTTGCAAAAAGTTTTGTAATTTGTTTAATAAACTTTGCTGCGTGTAATTTAGTCGGAAGTTTCGTCGCTTGCATGCAAGAGATTGTTATTGTACATTTATGGCTCGCATAAATATGCACTATATAAGGAACATACTTAATGTAAATCTGGCAAGTACACGTCCATCCTGTGACCGCGCCGAGGCTGTGAAATTTCCCCAAGACTCTAGCACTAGATTACTCCCCCTTCTGGACCTCACACTGGAAGCTATCAAGGCATCCAATATTGCTGCTTGACCTCGCAGCTCTATACCACCGGGAACAACTTTCAATGAACCAATACCGTCCTGTGAATATAAAAATTAAAATTCAATCCACTGTTGTAATAAAATGAATATAATAAAAAAATGTATTTGATGGTGTTTAATAATTGTTCCACTTTCTTCATTTTTCTTAAATTAATTCATTTTTCATCGTTTATATAATATCACAATTTGAATGAATAAATGAAAAAATGATACACAATGGCGTTCATGGAAAGTCATTTTATATTTATGAGTAATAAAAGAAAAAGGAAGGAGATAAAACAGTAAAATTAATTCTCAAACTACATTTGTTTGATGAAAGAATTATTTATTTTATTTATTATTATTAATTGTAATTATTTTAATTATTTATATTTTTTTACAGTGTTTCATTAAATATGAATGAAACGTTAATCAATAAAAGTAGAATCAAAGAAGAATTTGGAAGTTTAATTACATTCGATGATTAAATTTGTTTACTGTGCCAAGCACAATATCTTCACACAGAGAGCTCTGTGAAAATTAGCATTTGAAATTAGCGGTACACACCGCTCATCAGGGTTGCGTAGAAGTAAAAAAAAAGTGAAGGCTTGATAAGAGACAAAAAAGCACAATTCCACAGGTAAAGCATAAGATGAGTTTCGTGTAAAGTAGGGCACGGCATCAGCTTAAAGTATTCTCATGTAAACGAAGCAACTAAATGGGCTTAAAAGTTACAAAATACGGTCAAATTCTGAAGATTTTTTTATCTTTCATTCTAAAACCTTTGATCTTGAACATTTTTAAAAATAATTTCTAAATTGTTTTAATCGCAGATGAAAGTTAGGTGATAAAATCGAAACTTTAATTACGAAAAAAAAAAAAAAAGAAAAATGTTAACAATTTTTACGAACTTGTGAAACACAATAAACTGAAATACCTTGATGATTTTATATTAAATTTGAAAGCTAAAATATAATTAGTTGGCGAAAATGGCGTATAATGTTTCATTTTCGATTATCATATATATTTAAGTGAGAAGTAAAATTAATAAAAAAAAATTGCAATCAGTTTGTTACATCGCAACGTTTCTTTTTCTTTCGGTGTAGCTAAAATCCGTGCGGTTGATTGCAAAAAGTATTAGCCTTACGTTTTAGTGGAACAATAAATCTAACGCGAGTTAGCGTTTTAATAATTCAATAATAACTTATTTCAGACCGAAGATTTATTCTGCTCTCGCGGGGCGTAAAAATAACTCCATTAGTTGGAGCGAAAAATCGAAACACCAAAAAGCTCTGAGAATTGGATGCTCGCATGGGCGCAAAAATTGCAAGGAATTTCAGCGTAATTGATAGTATAAAAGCGTCAACAGCACTCGCGCGACTTTATTATTGTTATAAATACGGACTTTTTAATTTGCCTATAAATTACATCTTTCACTAATTTTCGCAATATTATAACAGCCCAAACAACGAAGTCATTCCGTCAACCCTTAACTGTCGGGCATTAATCCAAGGAACAACAATAAAACCGCGATAATTATTTATGAAAGTATTTTACGCCCTATTAAATAAACATTTCATCCGCGCTAATTTACGCGCACTCACATTTAATACACGCCATGATTAAATTACATTTAATTTGACAAAGGACTGTTTAAAACCTTTACGACCTTTTGATATCATTTTACCTTTCGAAAAAAAAAAGAAATGTTTTTCCCTTCAAAGAATGTCAATGGTGATGTCACTGTTTATATAAATGTGAGGAACGAAAAAATGTGGGACAACAAAAGGAAAATATAAAAAACAGAAAAGACTTTCTTGACCGGTTTGTTAGTAACATTTTTGCGACGGTTGTCTTTTGCGTTATTTCCGTAGAAAAAAAATTTTTTTTTTTCCTTTTTCAACATCCTGCAATTTATAAATGGCTCGAGATATTCTCGGATGCTTCAGGGCATCATTAATGTAACCCCTTCGTCATAAAGTAACCCACGCTCTTTTTCGCGACACTCTCCTAATAATATTTCCGTTTCTCCATTCTTCCCTATCCCGTACCATCGAGTACCTCATCAGCGACTTTTGATATAATCATTAATTGTACTGAAGCATTTAATTACGATATTTCACATTCACATATTTCAAAACGTGAGATGATAAAAAGAAAAAGTAAAAATAATAAGAAATGAAGATTATTCCAATTAGAGCAGAAAAATAGTCACAATTTTATACAAAGTTTTTGTCTCGTTTTCTTTCAGTGGAAAAGAAGGTGTTAGTTTCCTTTTAACGTAGGAAAAAAAATCTCTTGCAAATTTCAGATTTTCGTACCAGTTAACCTCACAGTGAGGTTAGTTAATTTTTCAGTTCATTTGAGTGTGCACAGTCATAGAGTTCAAACTAATTTTGTAATTATTTGCCTATAAAATATAATGTTTGGCAGTTACGCGAAATTAAAATGAAAGGGTTATTACATGAGGAAACGCAGATGTTTACCTTCACGAAATAGATAACGCGGACAGAGATAGATAAAGATAAGAGGAGCTGGTATGACGGACAGAGAGGGGAGAGAAGGTGGATTATAGTCTTGCTAGGGGTATAGATAGCTTGAATATCTACTTGATAGGGCCATAGATGTAAGCCGTTACTGCCAATATGCCTTCCATGAGATATTATACTCAAAGTTATACGGTATCAGTGGAAGAGGAATATGCTTTACGAGAAACATAAGACATTTTGCAATCACAAGGAAATCGTTAAATTTCATCTATATCAAGTTTATGCCCTCTCTGGGTTGCAACTGAACGGAATTTAAATTAACAAAGTTGCGCAAAAATGTTATTCCCCTGAAATCATAGCCTTGATTGGAAATTTTGCTCAAATCATTTTAACGATTAATTACACGAATATTTACAGTAATAATACAGCGTTGAATTTATAAAAAAAGAAGTGTTTACTGATGAAGTCTCAAGCAATCAACAATTTTGACGTTTTAATTAAATAGCATAAGTTATTGAAGGCAAATAGCAGAGCGATGAAATATGAAATAACAATTTTATGATTTCAATAGACTTGGAGAAGTGCATACATTAGACCAATACAAAAGCATTGTATGGATCAATGCAGTTCCACACAGTACCGTGGAATTGTCAATAAAGGCTTTTATATATGAGCCAGATTAGAATTCCAATATCTCATCGTGAAAGAATATAGGCTCCTTTAATATTCGATGGTCTAAATATTACTGTCAATTTTCCACGAATTTTGCAAAAAAAAAAAAAAAAGTGTAAGCAGAAAAAGGGTGCAATATATATCACTGCAAAGACATTCTCAAAACTCCAAAAGTCTCCTCACGGGAGAGAGATTTAATTAAATAAACGTTATTTTATTTTCATCTCAAATTCATGTCGTTAATTGAATCACATAACTCGTTAACTCGCGTAAAAAAAGGGCCAAAAGTCAGGAATAATACTGTGAGCTACTTAGCCGCAGGTGCTTGGCGAGCCGCAGGAAGTGAGGCACTGAACGCCGGAAGACAGGAAACACAAAGATAAAAGTATGTAGCCGAGTCAAGACATTCCCACAGGATAGTTCGAAAGCCTAGAATTGGAGAGCTCTTTACTTACGGATTGATACGCAATTTCCATCCGGTTTAGTCTCTATTGAGAGTTTCGCCGAGCGAAATTGCGTTTCTCTCAATTCCGAACAAATTCGATAATAGTACTATCAAATCGTCTAACTATAACGAGAACTAGATTTCCCGTCCGCAGAGAAAATCGCAGAGAGCGCCCGGGATAAAATAGGATCAAAATACTTATCTAGCGAATCAAGCCCTTTCAATCGTTTATGTGTCCCGTGTCGTTTCAATCATTACACGCAAGCGGCACAAACGAAAATCAGACACGTGATTCGAGTTTGTCCCTTACCTATCTAATCTCATCGAGAATGGCATCAATTTTAAATTGGACGCACATTGGACGACATTTTTTATTCCAATTCTTTTTTGGGCTTATTTTTTATACATGCAATTCGTTTAACGACATCCTTTTTTTTGTTCATTTAGTTTTGGCAGATAAATTAGTAGGCGTAAATTGGAGTAATCCGAACTGAGGTGTACTTACGAAACTGAATTCCATGACTTTCAATAGCCAGAGTGTAAGTGCAATATTAAGTATTGCTATGATCATAAGCACTAACACCAACGAGTACAGACAACGCTTTCTCCAGCCGTAAACGCCGAACTTTAATCCATTGCAAGGAGATAAATTTTCTCTCTCCGCGGGACTCGTTCCATCGGAGATCGGCCGAGAAGATTGACGTATACTACTTTGTCTAAGAGTACTTGAATTTCCGGGATCGTCTAACCAATTTGTTTGTCCGCGCGATGTCCTGAAACAATAAGCATTAATCATCTTATAGTTGATGCTCAATTCGTCCCAGTGCAGCAATCTCAATGACATTGTGTTAATATTCAGTTTGAATTGATTTTACAGTTTGTAAATGATGTTCCAGACTCAAAACTTTCAAGGGTCAAAGTTGAGAGTTGAAAAGTTCAGTTGAAAAAAAAAAAAAACATCATCTCTGTTGTAACTTTCAATTTTTCTCGCGAAAAAAAATTTAATTTGCGCCTTTTTTATGGTGCATATTCTTCCGGTTTTATGAGATCGTTCAAGATTTTATCAATTTTTCGAATTATCCATTATGAAGCCAGTCCGATTCATCATTAAAGCCGCTTGAAAAGTACAATATTCTCTGTGAATACCACACCGTCACATTTTTATTCAAATTATGCAGAAATATGACTAGAGCGCGACCGTGCATACACACAGTTATACAATATTTTTCTTTCAGCACAAAGTGTTGCTGGAGTAGGTATAAAATATGACCCTCGTCCTAACAGTTATATGAGTGCATAATTCTGGTAAATAGAAATTTCGTGTAAAATGTTGCTAACGAAAGCCGAGTGGTCCAATTAAAGTGCCGAAGGGCTAGGTAAAGGGATTTTGCTTTTGTTCAAGCCAATAACAATGTTAAATAATTCAAGAGCTGGCATGAACAAACATTACAATTATAATAGATATGTTAGCTATACACAAAAGTTGATATAACAGTACGTTGATCGGATTGATATTGTTTCAAAATTGATTCACCCAGTGGATAGTTGCTAATTGATGAGGGGGGAAAAAATCGTATCAGAAACAGAATATTGAAGTTGAAAATATTTTTCACATCATCTCTTTTATGTGTAACTGAATTTATACTTTGACTCAAATAACACCGGGTCACGATCCAGAGTGGAATAAAAACGTTGATATCATTTTGCCATCGTTAGAGCCATCCCTCGGTACCGAAACATAATTAGGAAGAATAATTACGTCGAGTCAGTTTGGAACTTTTTCCAAATGCCATGAAATCGGGTTTAACCTCTTCGAGGACTCATAAATATTAATAAATGAATTCATTAATTTACTTCGACGCAGCGCCGAGTCACTTGCGTTGCACTTAGCCATGAATTTTGCGACAACATTTATTTAGAATCAGCCGTTATGAATTTATTTAAATCTGTGCATAATTAACGCTAAGGCGGATTAATTGATGGCGAGAGTAAACTAATAACTAAATTTTGTTTGTTCGACTCCCCACCTAGACAAGTCGTCGAGAATTATCTCCGGCTTCGACTCCTACAATTAGAATTTTTCGAGGATCGATTAGCCGGCCCCGGCCATTCCTCTTTTTTAAACTCGCCGTAAATCTTTTGCACTTGCTGCCCCCGGATTCCTGTTACAATTTTCGTCTTATTGATTAATGTCGCCATAACCGGCTGCTATTGAAACATTTCCATCCAGTGGTTTTGCTTTCAAATACAGTCAACGAGAACTGATCGTCAATTATTTCGATCCTGCCAATTTTCGGTTTTCAATTCCACCTCGACCGAAGAATCTTGCAGTGCCAACCCAAGTCCTTCGGTCGAGCTCGAATTGCTCTATGCAAATACCTTTATTATGAAAATATAGTCGGAGCCTTTTTTTCTTTGCCATCTTCAAATTTAATTTAATACACACATTTTGTAACTGCTAATTTACCAACACTCGCGAACGTACTTTTTGTCAACACTTTTGTCATAAAATTTTGCATGCAAAGAAAGTAATGTATGTATATTACGATACTTTGTTCGCTGAAAAGTATGATTTTATGACACCATTCGGAGTACATTTTTTCTTCCAAAGGTTGTTTAGTCCCGAAGTGTATATTGATCGGTATATTTTTGACCAAAATCGTGCATTCTGAATGCATAATAAATCGGACAAAAGTTAACCAACATGGAATGCGCGTTCATATCATTTAAAACTAAAACAGATGTTAGATCTCTTTCTCTTTTTTTTTATACGTTTCACCCTCGGGGCAAATTTGCATTTTTTTTCTATGTCTGTAAATAAAACTGGCGTACAGGGTGCAAAAAACAACAAGGCTCTCGCCGGTTAAATGTCAGACGAAAAAAGGCAAAGAGAGTGTGTGTACACAAAGCTGAGGTATGTGTTTTTTCGAGCGTAAGGAAGCGGGCGCTCGTGTACATCTCAAGCAAACCGCAGCGATCAAAGTCTGGGCACTAAATATTTTAGAAGCTCCGGGTTCGATTGCCGGCGATGGAAACAACGTGATGCACAGATGCACACGAGCCAACAGATTAGTGCCACTTGCTGCCATCGCTATGCGAATCACGCAGACTGGTTTGTCGTACTGGACTCCCCCCTTCCGGGTTCTCAGCTGCTTGTAATCAAGTTCCGAACGTTTTGGCTGCCGTGCTCGTTTACATCTCTGCAGTTTTTCCATTCACGAAATTCTGAACGACAAAAGTGCTACCGAGACGGCTTGACCTTCGACTGAATAAATAAACGTTGATGTCGTTGGCAAACCGAGAGAGTGTTGCAAAATCGATTGGGAGATTCAACTCATTTAGGATGCTGGAGCTCGGAGAGTAATTTTGATATTTGGAATGTGGTTTGCAGTTCTCAAACACTTGCTTCTCATATTCACGATGATATAATAAGATTTTTTGCAAAAATTCCCTTGAGGCATCGAGATAAAAAATGGAATTTAAATTTGTTTCCTCGGAGGGGGAAAAGAAAACAAATGATACTTAATATCTAATAATTTTTATCGCTGAGTATTTTTGAAAATAGGTATCTAAAGTTAATTTTTTATTTTAAAGCTCCAAAAAAAAAAAAAAAAGATTTTGAAAAGACCTAAAACCAGAGTTTAATTTCAACTGAAAAAGACAACAGTCTTTAATCTCAATTTCATCGTTGTAAAACAGTTTTCATTTTTCATAAAATGGTAAATTTATTCGAACGTCACAATTACTGTCCCTATTCAAACGTCTCGTTAGATGAATGTGTTCTTTATTTTATCATTTTGAATTGAAACAACTAAATCCGAACGAGTTATCATTTGTAATTTAATGGAACTTGAATGACAATGAAAGAAATCCATCAAAAGTATGAATATCAAATCTATCAAAGATATGAACAGAAAATTCAGTAAAATTTTCTGAAATTAATATGCTCTTTGAAAGACGTTCTTTTGCAGATTATAGAGTTGATGGAATTTTATTGATGGAATGTGATTTTTAGCACATAAAACATGCAGGTAAAATTGGATGAAATGATCCTTTTGAATCGTGTTGTTATTATTTTACTTCAAATGTTATTTGAGAGATAAAGAAAGGTACTCGACCATGCTAAATTTATCACGACGGATAATCCTAACAAATAAAGTAATACCGGACAGAAAGAGAGTTTGCACAATGTTTCAATTGAATCAACTCAGATTAAACAATTTACAATAATAGTTTTTATAAATATTTGATTGCATTTTTTTTTTTTTTGATTCAACGACACAGAAAAGACATGGATGAATTATTTTTTGTTGCGCGAGAGTAATTTGATTCGGTATCATCGAGATTGTTTTCCGGTTTAACTGTCAATTGAATCGTCGCAGGATGAGGATTTGGCATGATTTAGGCGCGATTCAGTGAAGCCACGATAATTCACGAAATGAATATGTTTGGCGCGTAGGGATCGGCGTTGCGCGACGCGAATTAGCTGTTTACGCACCCATGTGTAATCGATAACATTCACGCCAATGCCACGTGTGATTCGACATTCTCATCTGGTGTGTAATTCTATACGTAGCCGATTACGGTTTCACAGCCGCTTAAAATCTCGTTAAATTCGTATGATTTGCAGTGCCAAACGCCACACAGATTAGGATGTACGCAAACTTTGATTGTGGTCCATTCAATCATAATGGCAACGCAGATACATAATCTGATCCGTTTAAACTATATTTGTTCGAACAAAACGTCGAGAAATAAAAAATGAATAAAAGTAAAAAAAGAAAGATCTGAATGCACTGCTTTCATGAATTATTCGGCAATGGGTTATACAGTAAAAAGATGTCTATGAGAGAAAGCAAAAGGTCGAAAAATAAGAAGCAGATGTTTTTGCTCTGTATTTTTCATATCGTGTTTCAGTACATAACGTTGACGCGAACTATTCAATAACTCAGATGCCGGATTTCTGTGGCAGCATGTTAAAACGCCTGCTATGCCAAAGATAGGTGCAAGTAAAATATGGCACGAAAATGCGCCGTTGAGCGGCATCAAATTTCGCTGTGTCCATAGTAAGTTTTATTGACACAAGGAGATTTACTTTTCGGCTACAGCAGAACCGCGAATATCGTTTTAATACTGATGAGTGGGGAAATTAAAGAAATTATTGTTAATTATGCGTGATCATAATTTCTGACTCGTTTCTCTCAAGCACTTAAATATTTCCTCCGAGAGCGAACGCGATTCCATTAGCCAACTTCCAAGAGGGACTTCGTAGTCGTTAACACTCGCTATTTTATTCATCTGATCGGCTTCTGCAAACTCTGATGGTTTCCTAATGAGGTCGCTGAAACAAAGACATTGACGATCAATGTCTAATTTTGTTTCTGGCATTGTCATACTAGGACTCACTGTTATGTCAGATACAATTTGCAGCTCATGACTTTTGTATCTTATTATATATTTCAAAATCCAAAAAAAAAAAAAAAGAAACAAACAAATCCTAAAAAAGAAAGTAAATGTAACTGTAACCTTGTCCAAGATAACATTTTTCTCTAAAATAAAAATCACAAAGATCAGTTTTTCATTCCGATTGTAAATATGAAACTTGTAACAAAAATATTCAGAATCACGTGTGAAGCAAGTTTGGGTAACATGTTAGAGGTGAATGTTTTTGTCGTACGAATCTTGGATAGCCCCGCTTGGACAAATGCGATTCTTTCAATCTCCGTAAATGTCGTGCATTGGATTCTGGTGGTGACCAAATAAATCCCACTGTCGATAGCTCAGCAACCCCGCTGCCGGATTAAAGTCTACATTCGAAACGTCTGCTGGCTCTTGCACTCATAAATTCGCCGAAGGCTCGTTATAAATTCAACTCTCATAGACCCTAGACGTGGCACTTTGGCTTCTAACAGGACTTTTGCCACGCTGGTGGATCGGAAACGAGGGATGGGGTTGGGGGCGGCTGGACCGAGTGCAGTCCCGACATCGACAGGAAGATCAAAGAATAAGAGTCCAATCAACCAAGTCAGAGTGGCCTTTCTAAACTCACGATTGCCGCAAAAATGAAAATTACTTGGACAATTTTTATTCTCATTGATTCCTGGAGAAGTGCGGTCAAGCATAAGGGCTCGCCTGCTCATGGAAATATACAGAGCATTTCGAATTAAAATTACAATATAAAAAAAAAAAATATTGCCGCTCGACTTTCTCTCGGCAAACGTTGGACAGTCGAACATTTTCAACGTTAAAAACATCGAACAATTACCGAGGTTTCATAATAAATCTTTGATTAAAAATTACAAAAACCGAAACTCTGGTGCACAAAACATACTCTATAGTGCACAAATTTCGCGTTCGCAGGCCGGTCATAAAATGTAAATTGATCCATCCATCAGTCTCGTTACGAAAAAAAAAGGAACGATTTTTACTCTCCATTTACGTTGCAACACTACTTTTTTTGTCTTTCAATAATTGCTTTGTTGTGTGTAACGGATACGTCAAAGGGAAGAGCTTTTCATTAAATAACAATTCCAATGTGCGTTCGAACAAACGCGGTGAAAAATCGTGTCACCGTATCATATCCTTTACAGATGTGTAACACCACAAATCCGTCGGTTCGTTGCAATAACAATAGCAGTGCTGTTAATTATTGAGCACTCATCCTGCCAGTAATTCATTCAAGTGATATTCCAAGGCCCATTTGCATTGTCACGAGTGTACTTTGCATTCAATTGTACGAGATTGGAGGTGTTATTTATGTCATCTGGCTCGCACGTCGGTGAGTGCTATGTTCTTACACGTGACGATGTGCACTTACTGAAATTTCACTGTACATGTAACGTTTTAAACTCGTCCTTCTTACAGCGGTCAATTTGAGAAAATTAGCTTGAACATATTGTTTTGAACTTTATTTTGTTACGAACTTATTTGAATTTTATTTTTAAGTTACGTTTTATCCGTACTAATTATTTATCCGAACGAACGTAATCCTCTATATATTCTCATTTAATTAGCAGTCAGCAAATGTTGAACTAACAAAGTTCATAAGCAGGCAAAGTCGAAGACGACGAAAATAATATAGTCGAGTGCGGAACAAAGGACGACGGTTGTGTTCGGACGTAGGCGAGAGAAATGGTCGGTAGTCTCACGTGCATATTTCATTAATCTCGCATGAGCTTACACTTGCATCTCCAAGTTAGTCTAAACGGATTAACGTTCGGTTTACGAGGTGCAGCCCGATGTGCTCGGCGAATACAATTCAGCGGTACTGTAAGATAACGTGTCGAGGGGCGACAGTAATGTGATTCCACGCTGAGTTGCGGACTGACCGTCTCTAACTCGGACCGTAACTGTACCATGAATGTGAACAACTCGGATCTGCTCGCTGAGTGCCACGACGTTTCTTCTTCTGTGTTCTCCGTTTCTAGCTGCCGGAACGATCGATCCACAGATCGATCGAGCCTTAATGCTTGTCGGTGCAAGGGGATCCTGAGAGCTACTTCTGTATTGGACAGTTTCGTCCTCGACGAATTAATCATTTTTTCCAGGATAAGTGAAAAAACAAAACGTAACTTGATCGCAACATTTGCCATGGGAGATTCGGAACGCCTCCGATCTTTTGTTGCAGATGCATCAAATAGTTTTTCCAAGTTGAAAAATAAGTGAAAAATGACGAACCCGAAAATGTATCCTAAATATCATTTTCCCTTTTTTTCTACGTCATATAACACTATCGGCACATGTGACGAAAAAATCGTCTTCATGACAGTTAATCGATCCGCTTCAATGTTTTGTAATTTTTTTTACCGAAGAGTAATGCCGATCAATTTTTCGGGACAAATGCGCTTTGTCAATAAAACGAGATTGAAAACATCGTATTCGACAATAAACGAGAATATAATAAACACAGATTAATCAAATCAACGCGTTATGCGGATGTTATTGACATTTGAAAAAAAAAATTTTTTTTTCTAAAAAAGGAGGCATTTTTTGTGTTTGTTGTTACTGCTCCGGTTGATATTTCCTTTTTTACAGTCATCATCGGAAATCGATATGAAAAAATTGGTCATTGAGATCGAATCTATTGAGTTGGTCAGCGGTCGCATATCTCGAATTACGATCAACATGCATTTAAGGTGCCAGAGATTAGTACGTTGTGAGAGTCACGGTTTGGAATTTCGACATTCAGAAAGCGTGTGAGCCGGTTCGTACCAGGTCAGGCTTTTAGGTTCGGTAAGCTTTCGCAGAACTTCCGTAATGCGTTAATTCAGAAGTCACGCGTTGCAGACAGATTGGTAACCACTAAAGAGGTAAGTCGCAGAACGAGCAACTCAGTATAACATTTTTCGTTTGGAATTTTCGTCCATTTTAAAATTGCACTAAGGTGCAATTTTATTTTGAACCTGTTTCAAAGTTGAACACTTTCCTTTTGCACTGTTGATGTTGCCAAGTTTGAAAATGACAAATTTGGTTGTTACCATTTATAGTTTGTCATTAAATTGATCAATAAGAAACGAAATGAGAGGGGACAAAGTTGGATGCAAAGTTAAAACAAATCGAACAGCGATCGAAGAATAAATCTCTGCAACAACGTTGTATCAAAATGCTTGGGCATGGGAAGTGAATTGTGACATGGAAGGTGCATGTATCATGGAGGAGTGTCGCAGTGGAATGAAGCGAATCGTGAAACTTAATGGTGTCGAGAGTAAAACCGACGTAGCGGGTTAACTCCGAGCAATGAACGTAGTTTGGTTCCAAGCGGGACTCAAACTAAACTTTGTTTGTCACCAACGCCATCCTGTTGTCTCTGTACTTTATCTCGTTTCTCCTTCCAACTTCAGACTCTACAGTTATTCCATTACCGCTCCGACATCTTGAGATACCGTAACGTACAGGTATGACGACACTTTCACATGTTCCGCCAAAAAGCTCGCCGTGCCAAAGTCCTTAGTGCGAAACCTTGTTTTTATTCCCAAATGGTGCTTTCAACCCCAAAAGAAGTTTTATAAATGAAAAAGTTCAGCCTTATGAATGTCATTAGAGAGAAGCGTTATCTCCTCTCTATCAGACCAAGACTAACATAAAAAAATCATTTCAGCTATTTTTGCTTGCAACCTCAAGGAAAGGATATTTTTACGCAAGTAGTAAAGCTCAATAAAAAGTCAGACTGTATCCGCTAGCATTTTAAAATATAAAAAAAGATATACATACCTCTCTCTCTCTCTCTCTCTCTCTCTCTCTCTCTCTCTCTCTCTCTCTCTCTCTCTCTCTCTCTCTCTCTCTATATATATATATTCTACTTAAGAGAGAGAGAGAAAGAGCGTTTAAAATCCATGAAATGGCATTGTAAATTGTTTATTGAATGTCGTTACTTTTTTTCTTGTAAATATAAATAAAGCAAGAGGAATGTTCTGGAACATATATGTTGGTTTGTTAATGAATTAAAATGTGAGTAAAGCACTCTGACTCGGCTGAAATGTCGGCGAATTAAGATGTCGCAAGATCCATTCTCAGTACGACAAAACACTCGATTTGTCGGAATAAAGGATTCTATTGCGACCGATACGACGTTTCAATTTTCGTGACCTGACCCCTTCCTCTTTTCTCAGGATCTAATATTCTTGACGCAAAAACTTTTCCTCGACCTTTTTATTTCTCCCCATGATGGTGTCAACTAGAAGACGTTAAATATAAAAAGAACACTATAATCTAAACATTTATCCTACAAATATGATTATTTTACCTTTGACAAAGCGGAATCACTTTTTTTTAACTGAAAGCCTTTTGTTAGTTCAAAATGAAACAAAAAAAAAATAGAAACAATATTAAAAAATAGATTGCTTTGATTTCAGTAATTGTAACGAAACAAAACTGTTCCAATCAAATGGAAAAAATTGGTGTTAGAGAAGTTGAATTCAAAAAAAGTATTAGCGAGAAGTGGAATTATTTGCTCGGCATGTCGAACCGTCTCGTTCTTTTCTGTGTAAACATCGCAAAGTAAAAGAGTCGCTGTAGGATTTTCTCTTTGTTATACCGCTGTGAGCGAAAGTCCGTGCATCTGAATTTACCATAGCTGTTCGTCTGGTACCGCTAGCTAACGGGCTGAAAAAGCGCACAACAAAACTGAGGGCCTCTGGTATTTATTTAATAAAATGCACCTTAAAAGAGGCTATCCGCATTGTTGCTTCCTGATCATAGCCGGACAGCTGTTACGTTAAACATGAAAGGATTTGTTTATCCTAGAAAAATATTTCCAGCCATTATATTTGCAAACCTTCCCTCTTCTCAAGACTCATCAAATTTTGAAAAGAAATAAAAATCGTTCGCCGGTAAGTCGATGAATTTTATATTGACAAAATAAGGTAAGTCGCCCTTCCAAATGGCATAATTCCTTTCAACAATTGGGAAAAACCAATAAAGCTATTGCGATCAATCTTACAAAGATTTGTCTCGCTAAAAGTTGTCGTGGGTTATTTATAAATTTATGTCACAGGAGTAGCGATACGGAACGTTTTTTCACGGAATTCCCGTAACGCCATCCGTTGACCAGTCTCGGCGTGTGGATTATTAACAAGGTCCCAGTGGTATGGCTAAAGGTTTCAAACTGTAGTTTATTTAGTTGAAAAGTTACTCGACGTATAGTTGCTGGTCTAGGTATGCACCTGCGGTACAGGCCTTTCTCACGCGCCCTCCTCACCCTCTCACCTATCAGCATATTGCTGCTAACTTTATTTCTCACTGGGAAAGGAGGACCAACACCTGCGAAGGCTTCGTTGCTGTCATCTTACTCAACAGCTGTCTACTGAAATAAGAAATACATGTTCCGATCTTCAGAAGTTTTACTCGGATATTGATACCATCGCTTGACATTTTTCGTGCTTTATCTGAACCGATAGAGCAGTCCCGTGTTTTCGGATACGACGTAGCCATTTTTTATTGCATGAACTCTGCTTGGCAATTATTTACAAAAGACGAGATCTTTGCTCGAGAAAATCCGTGACAGAGATACCCGTGCTTGTTTGCTTTATAAACATTTTAAGTGGTAAAGATAGGTGCTGACGGCTCAAGATATAAAAATCACTGATGGATAAACCTTTAAAAAATTCAACCCTTCGAAGTTGGGAGGGACAATTTTTATCAAGAAATTTTTTCTCGGACTAAAGTGAATTTCGTAATAATTTTTGTTTAAATAAGTAAAATGTAATGATACATAAATTATAGAATATTAAGTTGTTTTGATTAAAGAAATGTTCTTTTTTTATAAAAAAAATTTTTATTCCTGATGCTCCAAACCGTTTATTTTATTATTTGAAGTTTATTTTATAGCTTAAAAAGTTATTGAGTCTCTTAGAACAACTCGGTTAACTTTTGCTCGTAATTTTGTTATCAACAGCTGTATAAGATAGAATATTTATTAAAAACCTAATCGGGCACATAATTGCAAATAAAAACAAAATATCACATTTTGTACAATAAAACTATTTTTTGCTAAAAGTTTGACTTGAATGCTGAACAAAAATATCTGTTTGATTTAGAAGAAACGTTCTTGTAGTCACTTTTCGTCAACGTGGTCAACATTTCAGTATGTTCCTCATACCAATAAGTTAGAAAAACATTTAAAAATGTTTGAAAAGTAAGTACATAAACCTCTTTTTTCTAAAACATTTTTTTCCCCCGGTAAATTGGTTATCACGAAGTTGAATATTTATCGATGTCATGAATCAAAATCGATCAAGACAATGATCAGCATTGCTCTGACAGATAATAGCTAATTAAATTGAGGCCATAATTGAATCAACTTGTCATCTCGTGTCATCCATTTGCTAATGTTTTAAACATCTTGTCAGCCGTGGATTTGATGGATCACTTGAAACGTTGCGGTTCATTTCGGAGCACCTTCAGTGTCTAAACGTTTATGTACATACACGAGCAAACACATTCATATGACACAGTGTTTATACTGATATGTGCGATTTCCCTATGTGATTGAATGTCGACAGGAAGTGTCAGAGGAGAAATTGTTATCATCCTTAGTGTTGAGTCAATATTATATGACTAAACAGGGTAGTAAAAAAGTAAAATTTGATACAAATCGATGAAACTTTAGTTTTCTACAGCAGTTAAATTATGAAACAAAATATTACATGCATTAATTGTATGAAACATGATAATTTAGAACAAAACAAATGCGCGTTTGGTTGCAACAATAACACTAAGTAACCTCTTTCTTATGCAAAACTAATACTACAAAATTAAACGGGATAATCACTGTAGTTTTACTTTTGTTTGGAAGTAAATAAGTTATACGAACTTGATTAGATCTTAATGACATTGAGTTTAGCTTCCATGGTTGTATACCTATGTACGCTTATCTGTTTTTGATGACTTCCTAATTCAGGCTTAACTACGTCGGATTTGTCACTGAAATTCAAAACCATCGTAACAGCACATGCATGTATGATGTAACCATGGATTGACAAATGAAAAAAAAAAAAAAAAAAAAAAAGATAAAGAAATTTGAAGCAAATTTTTGTGCAGAAAAAATAATTAACTGCGATTTGCATACGTTCAAAATATTTTTTAAATCGAATCGCAGTCAATCGCGTTTTATTAATTGACTCCTAACAAGTCATTTTGTCGCATCACAATTTTCCGGTCGAACAGTTTTGAAAATCAGACTCGACAGTGAGAATAGCTGGACGAATAAAATATAAATTTAAAGCCGCGGCAAGGCACGAGTTAATTACCATGCTTGGTCGAATCGAAGCTCATTTATCTGGGCGGAAATTTGACCTTGATAAAATACGTAAATGTCTACCTGATGATATTCGAGTAAGAAAGCGTCGGGTGATAAATCTCGTAATGATTATCAGTAGCGGCGCGACTTACCCGGGTATACATTACGGTAAATACCCCATCATTAACACATTATCTACACATTAAACTTGTGACTGGTCGTTGTCTATTAATCTTGGGGATCGTTAGCGAATCGCGTAGCGGCGCGAGCGCTACGTGATCTCGTAAAAATGTTAATGGCGGCCTGACGCCAGTATCGTAACTGAAACGTGCGCGTTTTTGAATGGGCGGAACCAGAAAACAACGCAACAACACGAAAACATGTCCCGAGCAAATAAAATCGCGGTCGTTCTGACTTCGCCATTTCCGTTTTTATCCGCTATCATCTTTCCTCACACGTCTCGTATTTCTTCCGGTCCCCTTTGACCGACCGAGTGCTTTTTACTATCCTCACAGAAATGCGGCATTCTTTCGCCTATAATAGCCATCGATGGCAAAGTGTCGAGCTTAATACCTTCGTAACATGAACCATCAATTCGAATGTATAACTGTTTATTACGTAAATTAGTGAAGAAATAAAAAAAAGGGCTGTCTGAAAATAAAAATTTACATAACAACCGTGCGATGTGAGAATTCTATTTTTATTATGTCGTCTTTATATTTGAAATTTTATATAACCGTGGTTAAAAAAGTTATGTCTTTAAGAAAGGAGGAATGAAGCACACTTATAAATAATTTATTATATTATTGACGGACAGTTATTGAACTTACATGGTTCAAATTATCGAACGGTACCAATAGATATTTTCGGACGTTTCCTATATATAACGTGAGTGGCACATAACCTAAAGACATATCGTTCACGCAATTAAGAACTCTTTTCAACTTCACTTTTATATATATTAGATCAAAAGATTTATTGTTCAAAGAAGCTTGCAATTTATTCTGGAAAAGGATGTATGTAGTTGTGAGCGAGAATTCTTTGCCATTCTATTAGATACAAAGTGATATATAGAACTGCAGACGAAGTTGAGATTCATACATTTTGTTCTGAATCTTCTAATTTTTTTTCCTCTCAGACGAAAAAATTTCTCCCTCGGGTGGTGTTTAAAAAATTACAGATATAAAAGTGCAATTAAAAAGTGCCAAACTACTGGCAAAAATTTATATTGAAAAATCTGATATACCAGAGTTAGGTTTTAATTCAAGTTGAAATATCTGCCACGAAACATGGGAAAAACAAATTTGACGAGGTGATATGTTTTGGCAGACCCGTAAGGATGCAAATAAGTTTGAACACCCCGAAGCAAGATATTCACAGAGGAATACAAAATAATATAATCAAGGACGCGACAAAATGTTTCAGCAAGTGTAACTTGCTATAACTTGTGAGTTTTATGCGGTGATAAATTTCACGAAAAGTCTTAATAAAATTAAGTTGTTCTTAATAACTATTTTTCGCTAGTTATGCTTGGTTTCTTTGCACGTCGTTTCCGCTGTTAGCCCAGTTGTTAAAAAGTTTACTGCGTTAACGTTTTACGATGGCGCTGTGTATCTTCGTCGAATCATTGTATTCGCCATCACATCCGGCTTTATTATCAACCATTTTGACATAATAAACTGTTCCTTGTTCCGCTCCGAATTAAACCGATCTAATTTAAACAGTCTCATCTGTAGGACGAATTGCAGTAACTTTGAAGATTTCAGCGTGCAATTTCTAGCATGCGTCATTCATTCAATTCCAAGTCTTAAGTTTATTAATTGAATAACACCAATAAAAACGTATATATAAAAATATAAATATATATATATATATATATATATATATATATATATATATATATATATATATATATTAAAAGAAAA